>JAPXFY010001452.1:0-10000 GCA_030674185.1 Monoplex corrugatus | reverse complement strand
CTGAAATTTTAACAACAAAGATTGATCTGATGTTACTTTTTTGAAATGAGTTTCAGAATAGTTTTCTTGTGTAAACATTTTCGGTAGAAAAGAACGTAGCATTTTGCAATAAAATAAACAGTGAAACAATGTGAACTGTTTGCCGCAAATACACTTGACATTTTTACAATATTTTGTTTTCAATGCATTTAGCTGAATACGAAAACGAACAGCAACAATCGATCGCAAATGATACATGGAGGAATACTGCATTTTTTTATATAAATTTTGAACGGAAAGTTTTATCATTTGTTGTGACACAAACTGTTCATTGAAATGTTCATGAAATCGAATCCATGAGGCTGATTCGAGCATGTTGCAAGCTTCTTTTACGGAAGTATGAACATGGAATTCTATAGAATTAACAGAATTCTCTGCACCTTGCTTAGCTGCTCTGTCAACTACTTCGTTGCCATGAAGACCAACGTGAGAAGGCACCCAGCATAAACTGATATCTGTACCTTTTATCCTTAAACAATGTACAAGATGATTTGCCTCAGTAATTAAATCAGGTCTTGTGTCGGCATCAAAAGACCGTAAGGCATATAGTACAGATTTTGAGTCAACAAAGAGAACTACTTTGAAAGACACGGGTTTAAGATTTACCAGATAATGCAATGCTTGTATAATAGCGACTAATTCCGCTGTGAATATAGATATGTTTGCCCCAATGAAAAATGACTTTTTTATTTTAAATTTTGGAACATAAAATGCTGCTCCAGCACATTTATTTTCTAAGACTGAACCATCGGTAAAAATATGAAGGTGGGTACGGTATTTTTCATCGACGTGTTGTCTTGCTGTGGATATCGAAATGTTGACGTTTTCATGTTTCTTAGCGTCTGTATAATCAATATCAAAAGAGGCTTTTTGCATTTCCCATGTAGGGATAGGCGTTGTTGATGGTGTCTCAGCTATTTCGTCCATATTTAGGTGAGACTGTTTGACCAAGTCAGATATGTAAGTTGCAACAGTCATTTGTGATGAAATGCTGTTTGCTCGCTTCGGAAAGTCAACATCAGACCTAATTTTAATTTCCTTACTCACAAAATTGTCCGTTTGTGAAGTACTTCTAACGACAAATTTTGATGTCGCTAGCTCACGATAGTTGTTCAGAGGCAGAATTCCAGCAACTTTGTACGTTTCCAGATTAGAGGCGTGAGCAGGGACACCTAGAGCAATTTTAATACTTTTGCAGTCTAAGCTTTGTATCTTCTTTAATAAATATTTTGGTGCACTGAAGAACACTTCTTGTGCATAGGATAATTTAGATCGTACAAGTGCTGTTGATAGATGAATCAGTATGTTTGTATCCATTCCCCAAGGTAATCTGCTTATTATCTTAAGAAAATTTAAGGCTTTTCTTGCTTTTGTTGATATATAATCAAAATGGACAGTCCAGTTTAATTTCGATGTTATAAAGACTCCCAGGAATTTTACAACCTGTTTGTAATGTAACACTTCACCAAGCAATCTGAAAGTAGGCAAGTTACTTAAAGTACCACCAGGATTAAATAGCATCATGTTAGTTTTTTCCGCTGACAACGACAGACCATTTTCTAACATATAGTTTCCAAGATTATCAAGATCAGATTGATACAACTTCCTAATGTAATTCTGCACTCCTTGTGGAGTTGTCTTTTTTAAAGTAATATTCATCCAAATACATATATCATCAGCGTACTGTACCAAAACAACATGATTTGAGAGTGCTTTAGGAAGATCCTGTATAAGGATATTAAATAAAAGAGGTGCTATCACTGAACCTTGTGGAATTCCCATGTCAAGATTTCGTGAAGTAGAATAACTAGTTCCCACTCGTGCCTGAATTGTTCTATTGGCTAAAAAAGACTTAATGTAATCATACATATTGCCCGATAAACCAATAGATTTCAGCTTGTACAATAAACGCGTATGCCAAACTTGATCGTAAGCTTTTTTCACATCAAAAAAAGTAGCTAAAACACTTTTTCTGCGGGCAAACTGTTGCTTTATCTGAGTTGTAAGTTTAACGAGGTGCTCAACTGTGGATCTCCCTTTTCTAAAACCTGCTTGATTTACTGGAATAACATTATTTTTATCACAGTAATGTATAAGTCTGTTTAAGACCAATCTTTCCATTAGTTTGCTCGTATGGGACGTCAACGCAATAGGTCTGTAACTATTTTTATTGTTCTTAGGCTTACCTGCTTTTAATATTGGTATAACAATAGACCTTTGCCATATCTGTGGTACAGTTCACTAACCCAGCATTTCTGAAAAATTTTGTGTAAGAAAATAATGCAGTTTTCCGGAAGATGTTTAATCATTTCATTTGAAACTGCATCGACACCTACTGAACTTCTTTTGTTGTGTAGAGCCAAGATATTGTTTTTTAGCTCTTGGAAGGTGATTGGAGCATTAAACCAGCGATCATTCTGAGGTATTGGGTCAGTGAAGATAGGGTTATTTGCTGCCATTTTTCTGTAGTGTTTGCAGGTAGGAGGTAAACCGTCTACTTTACTATTTTCGGAAAAAAGTTCCACAAACGTTTCAGCTTTGTCCATATCGGAAGGAAATTTGTGACACGTGTCAATCATTATTGGACACCTAGGTAAGTTGACTCGATTTTTCATTTGATTCAATTTTGTCCAGACTTTATGGAAATCCCCGAAATCTGAAATTTCTTTTTTGCAGTAGGACGCCCAAAAGTTTTTCTTTGATTCAGCGATAATTCTATTACACTGGGTGTTAGCTTTTTTCATCTCCATATGATCTTTGGGTGTTCTGCTTTTGATGTAGATTTTGTATTTCTCTTTTTTATACTGAACTGCTTTCTCACATGCCTCTGTCCACCAAACATTACCCAAACGGTTATTGGACTTAAAGGTTTTGAGTTTCGGGATTGAGAGGTCTGCAGCAGCCAGAACTGACTCCTGGAATTTAGTAAACATAACGTCTACATTGTCACTTTCATAATGTTTGTATTCGTGTTTAGCAAGAGCAGTCTGAAACCAGGACCAATCAGCGCGCGTGTAATTATATTTTGGTATAATATCAGGAGTGCTGTCTTTTGTCCTGATATTTTCATTAGTTATCGTTATGATGATAGGTAAGTGATCACTTCCCAAAGTATCTATATGAGTGTCCCAGGTACAGCATGGTACTAATTCTGGTGATATTAGTGACAGATCGATGGCTGTTGCCCGGTGTTTGGAAACATCAGGAATTCTAGTGACACTCCCATCATTTAAAAGGTAAAGCGAGCTGTCAACTATATTTTCTACCAATCGATTGCTTGTAACAGTACAACAGTCTTTTTCCCAGAACGGGGAGTGGGAATTAAAGTCTCCACCTATTAGCCATTTACCGTGTTGCAGATCCGGAATCGTACGCAGCCATTCTGTGTTGTGGTCATTTGGGCCTGTTGGCAGGTAGACTGACATAACGTTCAGGATAAATGAATTACTGAAGTGTACTGTGGCGGCACAAGCGTGTAAGTCTTCAGTTGATGTTGAAACTGGGGAAGTAATTATGCGATGCTGCAACTCTTTAAGTATATATATCGCAGTGGCTACCTTCTTCCCGGAATTCCCAAAGTCATATATTGGTGGATAATAATAATTTTGAAAATTGGGAAGTTTGGTTGGAATAACATTAAGCGACTGCAAAATCAATATTTCACACTGATTCGATGCGAGAAAATGTTCGAGGTATGCGGAATTGGTGGAAATAGATCTACAATTCCACTGTAAAAATTTTATTTGTGATTGTTGGCGCATTTTCATCGATGGCTAATCTCTTATTTTAAATTAAGACTTTGGTTTTCTGTGTACGAGAAAAATGGCCAGAAAGAAAACATTAATTACTTAGACTACTATTGGGAAAAAAAAACAAACAAAAAAAACAACAACTATGGGAAGAAGTCCTTCTAATAGAGATAAGAGTTTGATTCAGAACAGAAACAAATAACAAATATATAAAACAATAAAACAATGGTATACACGCCTTCAAATGAACAGAGAATATAGTCCGACTGAGTCCTGATAGTCTGACTAAATCCTAGCGTTTATATACTTTCAACAAGAAAATTGTCAGAGATGACAGGGAAAAAGTCCTGTGACACGAAACGTTGATAACTGTAGATCTATTAAAACATTTCATATGGCAGCCGCCACGGTTCACAGTTGTCAAAATGGATGAACCGTCCTCGGGAGAATCTAGAGGCGTGTAGCCGTGAAGATCGTGATCCTGTTGTCCTCCTAGGGGTCTCCCAAAACAGATCTCTAATGTGTCTTCCGAGGTTCCCCGCCATAACGCTGTTTCCTCTGGTAGTGGGGTGAATACTGTCGTGTAGAAACTGCTGGTTAGTATGAAGGTTTTCATGGGAGACAAAAGATACATTTTTTATGTCAACAAGCTCAGCAGATAAGAAGGCGTTGAACAAATTCCGCTGAACCTCCATACATGCATGTCGTACAGGGGCGATCTTGCTGATAACTATCTTTGATTTTGGGTAAGTTTGTGCTACATGTGTGATGCAGGAAGCGAGATGTTGAGTTGTTGCTGCAAGGTCTTTGTTTTTTAGTTCGTGGACACCGCAATGGAAAACAATACAGTCTGCAGGGTCGTTAAGTTTGGATAGTGTCTTGTCTAAAGAACTTTTGATACCATGAATGTTATTCACAGGACACGAGTCTCCTTCAAAACCATAAGATCGTCCCAGTCTCTTGGAGTTGACACCTTTCAATACCGAATCATGTATAGTCACAACATAAGGAAGGTCGTGGTTCCTCTTACGTTGTTCTGATGTCTTTTTAGAGTTTGACGCAGCATGTTTGATCTGTGAAGTGACGTCTTTGATGTCATGAAGTCGTTCTTCCCCATCTTTGATTTTCTTTTCGGTCACTATTTTCACTTGTTTTGTGTTATTGCGGCTAGTTTTAGGAGCGTCTGATTTGTGTGCCTGTTGGTCGTCCTGCCTGTGTGTTTGTTTTAGTTTTAGAACCTCTGCGTACGTGGGATTTCTTTCATTGAGTTTTGTCTGTGTTTGCTTGTTGCTGGTTAACTTGAGGGTGGCGGTTGCTGTCGACCGGTCCTCGATCTGCGCAAACACAGTCCGTTCTAAAGAATTAACTTGGTTGCGCAGATCCAGTACGATGTTTTTAAGCTCAACAATCGTACTTACAAGATCCGCAGAGCTGGGTATAGGTGTTGTGTTGATTGTCCCACTCTGCGTTCCAGTGAGCACCGCGGCCGAAGCACCATTTCTAGAAACAGTCTCAGCCTTTCCCGTCTGGTCTGCCTCGTCGGTGGTCGTTGGGCTCTTCTGATCGGCAATTCCCTCTGGTGCAGCTTCATGCTTCTGCTGTGCAAGGCGGCCTCGTCTTGTCTTGGTCATTGTGGACTAATTCACATGATCTCTGACTGCTGAAAGTTTTAAGAGTTAGGAGTCTCCGCCATCTTGAATCACGTGTGTGTGTGTGTGTGTGTGTGTGTGTGTGGCTTTTGTCTGCCTGTCTGTCTCTCTCTGTCTCTCTCCCCATCTCCCCCACTCACTCTTTCCTTTTCAACCCCCTCTCTCTCCTGACTCGTCTCCATCTGACCCCCCCCCCCCACCCCTCTTCCCTTCTCTCTTAAGTTACGTTCGCTAATGTATCTCAATGTAGGCCTACTTATTGCACTGCTCCGTTCGTCATGTATTTGTATATTCCTTATGTATAGAATTACACGTTGTATATGTTTAGAAATGTGGACATTACAGATGACATCATTTGACAATGTTTAAATGCTACTTTTCTGTTGATGTCTTATAATGTATGGTGTAGAAATTTAGACGTAACAGTTACCATCATTTGGCGATGTTTAAGTGTTATTTTTCTGTTGTCTAATAATGGCTAATGTAGTCCCACTTCAGGAAAGACCTAGATGCGTAACAAAAATCCATGCAGGTGTTTATCTATTAATTTAGTAAATAAAACGTGTCAATTTATCTCATTTTGTCATGTCACTCCCTACCGCTCTCCGTTAATCCCCAGTCTCTCTCTGTCTCCGCCTGTCTGTCTCTCTATCTGTCTGTCTGTCTCTGTCTCTGTCCCTTTGTCCCTGTCTGTCTGTCTCTGTCTCTGTCTCTTTGTCACTGTCTCTGTCTGTCTCTGTCTCTTTGTCTCTGTCTCTGTCTGTCTGTCTCTCTAACTGTCTCTGTCCCTGTCTCTTTGTCCCTGTCTGTCTGTCTCTGTCTCTTTGTCACTGTCTCTGTCTGTCTCTGTCTCTTTGTCTCTGTCTCTGTCTCTGTCTGTCTGTCTCTGTCCCTGTCTCTGTCTCTTTGTCTCTGTCTGTCTATCTCTGTCTCTTTGTCACTGTCTCTGTCTGTCTCTGTCTCTTTGTCTTTGTCTCTGTCTCTGTCTGTCTCTGTCTCTGTCTGTCTGTCTCTGTCTGTCTGTCTGCCTGTCTCTGTCTCTGTCTCTCTGTCTCTGTCTGTCTGTCTGTCTGTCTCTCTCTCTCTCTCTCTCTCTCTCTCTCTCTCTCTCTCTCTCTTCCCACTTTCTGTCCCAGCAACAGACTGTTGGCATTGGGAGGGGAAGCAGAAGGTGACGAGTTAAAGATGAACAGGACTCCTCCCATATTGATCCGAACCCCCACCCCCACGCCCATCCCACTCTAACACTTGTCTTCTACGACCACAGCCACTGGCTGCCTGCCTTTCCTCCCACCGTCATCTATAACTTTTTTGCCTGGTTGCTGCTGCTGTTGCTGTTGTGTCGCTATTGCTGCTGCTGTTGCTGTTGTGTCGCTATTGCTGCTGCTGTTGCTGCTGCTGTTGTGTTGTTGCTGCTGTTGCTGTTGTTGTGTTGTTGCTGTTGTTGTTGTTTTGGTGGTGATGTTGTGTTGCTGCTGCTGTTGTTATATTGTTGCTGCTGTTGTTGTGTTGGTGGTGATGTTGTTGTGTTGCTGCTGGTGTTGTTGTGTTGTTGCTGGTGTTGTTGTGTTGTTGCTGGTGTTGCTATGTTGTTGCTGGTGTTGTGTTGGTGCTGGTGTTGTTGTGTTGGTGCTGGTGTTGTTGTGTTGGTGCTGGTGTTGTTGTGTTGTTGCTGCTGTTGTTGTGTTGTTGCTGTTGTTGTGTTGTTGCTGTTGTTGTGTTGTTGCTGTTGTTGTGTTGCTGCTGTTGTTGTGTTGGTGTGCTGTTGTTGTGTTGTTGCTGTTGTTGTTGTTGTTGTGTTGTTGCTGTTGTTGTTGTATTGTTGCTGGTGTTGTTGTGTTGTTGCTGGTGTTGTTGTGTTTGTTCCTGGTGTTGTTGTGTTGTTGCTGTTGTTGTGTTGTTGCTGTGTTGTTGTGTTGGTGCTGGTGTTGTGTTGTTGCTGGTGTTGTTGTGTTGGTGCTGGTGTTGTTGTGTTGTTGCTGTTGTTGTTGTGTTGTTGTTGTTGTTGTGTTGTTGCTGCTGTTGTTGTGTTGGTGTTGCTGTTGTTGTGTTGTTACTGCTGTTGTTGTGTTGGTGTTAATGTTGTTGTGTTGTTGCTGCTGTTGTTGTGTTGGTGTTGCTGTTGTTGTGTTGTTGCTGCTGTTGTTGTGTTGCTGTTGTTGTTGTTGCTGCTGTTGTTGTGTTGCTGTTGCTGTTGGTGTTACTGTTGTTGTGTTGGTGCTGCTGTTGTTGCTGCTGTTGTTGTGTTGCTGTTGCTGTTGTTGCTGCTGTTGTTGTGTTGCTGTTGCTGTTGGTGTTACTGTTGTTGTGTTGGTGCTGCTGTTGTTGTGTTTGTGTTGCTGTTGTTGTGTTTTGCTGCTGTTGTTGTTGTGTTGTTGCTGCTGTTGTTGTGTTGGTGCTGCTGTTGTTGTGTTGTTGCTGGTGTTGTTGTGTTGTTGCTGCTGTTGTTGTGTTGTTGCTGCTGTTGTTGTGTTGTTGCTGCTGTTGTTGTGTTGTTGCTGCTGTTGTTGTGTTGTTGCTGCTGTTGTTGTGTTGTTGCTGCTGTTGTTGTGTTGTTGCTGCTGTTGTTGTGTTGTTGCTGCTGTTGTTGTGTTGGTGCTGGTGTTGTTGTGTTGGTGCTGCTGTTGTTGTGTTCTTGCTGTTGTTGTGTTGGTGCTGCTGTTGTTGTGTTCTTGCTGTTGTTGTGTTCTTGCTGCTGTTGTTGTGTTGGTGCTGGTGTTGTTGTATTGGTGCTGTTTTGTTGTGTTGTTGCTGTTGTTGTTGTGTTGTTGCTGCTGTTGTTGTTGTTGCTGGTGTTGTTGTGTTGTTGCTGTTGTTGTGTGTTGTTTGCTGCTGTTGTTGTGTTGGTGCTGGTGTTGTTGTGTTGTTGCTGCTGTTGTTGTGTTGGTGCTGTGGTTGTTGTGTTGCTGTTGTTGTGTTGGTGCTGTGGTTGTTGTGTTGCTGTTGTTGTGTTGGTGCTGTGGTTGTTGTGTTGCTGTTGTTGTGTTGGTGCTGCTGTTGTTG
Organism: Monoplex corrugatus; assembly: GCA_030674185.1. Classification (NCBI taxonomy): domain Eukaryota; kingdom Metazoa; phylum Mollusca; class Gastropoda; order Littorinimorpha; family Ranellidae; genus Monoplex; species Monoplex corrugatus. The sequence goes on along the minus strand of JAPXFY010001452.1, from coordinate 1,560 downwards.
TGTTGGTGCTGCTGTTGTTGTGTTGGTGCTGTGGTTGTTGTGTTGCTGTTGTTGTGTTGGTGCTGCTGTTGTTGTGTTGGTGCTGTGGTTGTTGTGTTACTGTTGTTGTGTTGGTGCTGCTGTTGTTGTGTTGGTGCTGCTGTTGTTGTGTTGTTGCTGCTGTTGTTGTGTTGGTGCTGTGGTTGTTGTGTTGCTGTTGTTGTGTTGGTGTTGCTGTTGTTGTGTTGGTGCTGTGGTTGTTGTGTTGCTGTTGTTGTGTTGGTGCTGTGGTTGTTGTGTTGCTGTTGTTGTGTTGTTGTTGCTGTTGTTGTGTTGGTGCTGTGGTTGTTGTGTTGGTGCTGCTGTTGTTGTGCTGGTGCTGCTGTTGTTGTGTTCTTGCTGCTGTTGTTGTGTTGGTGCTGTTGTTGTGTTGGTGCTGGTGTTGTTGTGTTGGTGCTGGTGTTGTTGTGTTGGTGCTGGTGTTGTTGTAGTGTTGCTGTTGTTATGTTGTTGCTGCTGTTGTTGTGTTGTTGCTGGTGTTGTTGTATTGGTGCTGTTTTGTTGTGTTGTTGCTGTTGTTGTTGTGTTGTTGCTGCTGTTGTTGTTGTTGCTGGTGTTGTTGTGTTGTTGCTGTTGTTGTTGTTGTTGCTGCTGTTGTTGTGTTGGTGCTGCTGTTGCTGCAGCACTGGGTGGAGCTGCTGCTGGAGTTTGATGTCTGGAGTTTGTTTCAAGAGGGATTCATCGCACTCGGACAGTTGCGTATGCGCTCCATCCATATCTGACATCAGTTATCTGACAGATCTTAAGCCTGCGCGAAACCCTGTCCACTGGGAAGGTCTTGAAATGGGGATGGAGGTATGGGAGGGAGAGGGAGGAGAGCAGAGGGATTTATGAAACACCAAGCTGACACCACCAGAACGATGGAAGCATTTAAGTTGGGACAGCGAACAGGACAGTTTTTGATGCTGTGGGATGGAGCTGAACTCAAGATATCAGACCTTGAATCTGCCGCTCTGTCAAAAGGACCAACCAGTCGGTATATATATTTTTATGTGGCCCGCCAGAAAATGGACCCCCCCCCCACACCCCTACTCCCCGTGTTAGTAGCATGGCGCTTTAAGAGACTTGAGCTAAGGGGGCATTTGGAGTGTGTGTGTGTGTGTGTGTGTGTGTGTGTGTGTGTGTGTGTGTGTGTGTGTGTGTCTGTGTGTCTGTGTGTGTGTGTGTGTGTGTGTGTGTGTGTGTGTGTCTCTGTGTGTGTGTGTGTGTGTGTGTGTGTGTGTGTAGTGTGTGTGTGTGTCTGTGCGTGTGTATGTGTGTGTGTGTGTGTCTGTGCGTGTGTATGTGTGTGTGTGGTGTGTGTGTGTGTGTGTGTGTGTGGTGTGTGTGTGTGTGTGTGTGTGTGCGTGTGTGTATGTGTAGTGTGTGTATGTGTGTGTGTGTGTGTGGTGTGTGTGTATGTGTGTGTGTGTGTGTGTATGTGTGTGTGCGTGTGTATGTGTGTGTGTGTGTGTGTGTGTGTGTGTGTGTGTGTGTGTGTGGTGTGTGTGTGTGCGTGTGTGTGTGTAGTGTGTGTGTGTG
>JAPXFY010001451.1:0-36185 GCA_030674185.1 Monoplex corrugatus | reverse complement strand
AGGGATATGAGCATGTGTGCACATGGACATGATATATTCTTAAACGTGGATACGTCTGCGACGTGTGTGTGTGTGTGTGTGTGTGCGTGCGTGCGTGTGTTCTGGTATTTTGGTTTTGTAGACCGATTGATTTGTCCAAGAAACATTTTATGATTGGAAATTGCAACACTGAGTGAATATATTATACTTATAGAGTTGTGAATGCATGTGTGTGTGTTTGTATGTGTGTGTGTGTGCGAGTGCATGTGTCTGTATGTATATGTTTTGTGTGTGTGTAATGCATGTGTGTGTGTGTGGAGGGTGTCCGATGATTTGACAGTTGACTGATTTATAACTTCCTGAACAGGTGTTGAAAGATACATTTTTATGACAGAACACTCATCAGTTCTGAATCATTACAGTTTAACCATTGTTTTTGTCAGTGAAGGCTGAGGATTGTTGTGTATGTCCTCCACATTGTTTGTGTCAGTGAAGCTGAGGATTTTTGTGGTGTCCTCCAATTGTTGTGTCAGTGAAGGCTGAGGATTGTTGTATGTCCTCCACATTGTTTTTGTCAGTGAAGGCTGAGGATTGTTGTGTGTCCTTCCACATTGTTTTTGTCAGTGAAGGCTGAGGATTGTTGTATGTCCTCCACATTGTTTGTGTCAGTGAAGGCTGAGGATTGTTGTATGTCCTCCACATTGTTTGTGTCAGTGAAGGCTGAGGATTGTTGTATGTCCTCCACATTGTTTGTGTCAGTGAAGGCTGAGGATTGTTGTGTGTCCTCCACATTGTTTGTGTCAGTGAAGGCTGAGGATTGTTGTGTGTCCTCCACATTGTTTTTGTCAGTGAAGGCTGAGGATTGTTGTGTGTCCTCCACATTGTTTTTGTCAGTGAAGGCTGAGGATTGTTGTGTGTCCTCCACATTGTTTTGTCAGTGAAGGCTGAGGATTGTTGTATGTCCTCCACATTGTTTGTGTCAGTGAAGGCTGAGGATTGTTGTGTGTCCTCCACATTGTTTGTGTCATGAAGGCTGAGGATTGTTGTGTGTCCTCCACAAAGTGACTGGTATGGAGGGATTGTGGGAGAAGTTGAAAGGAAGACGAACAGTGTCAGTGTCAATATTGCTTGATGCCTGCCTTTGCTTTGCTGTATTATGACTTTCTTTTCTTGAATAAAATTCTGTTTCAACAACATTGCTGGTGGAGTGTGGTGTGGAAGACAGAACATTGTCAGGTGTGTGTGTGTGGAAGACACTTGAGTGTGTGTGTGGAAGACAACATTGTCAGGTGGGTGTGGTGTGGAAGACAGAACATTGTCAGGTGGGTGTGGTGTGGAAGACAACATTGTCAGGTGGGTTGGTGTGGAAGTCAAACATTGTCAGGTGGGTGTGGTGTGGAAGACAGAACATTGTCAGGTGGGTGTGGTTTGAACGAAGAAACCGATTATAACCAAGCTGGGGTTTTTTTTGTAATCGGAGACATTGAGATTTGTATACTAGCATTGTGTTTGAATTCTGTAGATTGTCCAGCTGTGATTTGTTTTACTGCATTGTTGTTCGGAGACATGGATTTGTTTACTGCATTGTGTTGGAAGGTTCCTGGTAGGATTGTCAGCCTGTGATTTGTTTTACTGCATTGTGTTGTGAAGGTTCCTGGTAGGGTTGTCAGCCTGTGATTTGTATTACTGCATTGTGTTGTGAAGGTTCCTGGTAGGTTGTCAGCCTGTGATTTGTATTACTGCATTGTGTTGTGAAGGTTCCTGGTAGGGTTGTCAGCCTGTGATTTGTATTACTGCATTGTGTTGTGAAGGTTCCTGGTAGGATTGTCAGCCTGTGATTTGTATTACTGCATTGTGTTGTGAAGGTTCCTGGTAGGATTGTCAGCCTGTGATTTGTATTACTGCATTGTGTTGTGAAGGTTCCTGGTAGGGTTGTCAGCCTGTGATTTGTATTACTGCATTGTGTTGTGAAGGTTCCTGGTAGGATTGTCAGCCTGTGATTTGTATTACTGCATTGTGTTGTGAAGGTTCCTGGTAGGATTGTCAGCCTGTGATTTGTATTACTGCATTGTGTTGTGAAGGTTCCTGGTAGGATTGTCAGCCTGTGATTTGTATTACTGCATTGTGTTGTGAAGGTTCCTGGTAGAGTTGTCAGCCTGTGATTTGTATTACTGCATTGTGTTGTGAAGGTTCCTGGTAGGTTGTCAGCCTGTGATTTGTATTACTGCATTGTGTTGTGAAGGTTCCTGGTAGTGTTGTCAGCCTGTGATTTGTATTACTGCATTGTGTTGTGAAGGTTCCTGGTAGGATTGTCAGCCTGTGATTTGTATTACTGCATTGTGTTGTGAAGGTTCCTGGTAGGTTGTCAGCCTGTGATTTGTATTACTGCATTGTGTTGTGAAGGTTCCTGGTAGGATTGTCAGCCTGTGATTTGTATTACTGCATTGTGTTGTGAAGGTTCCTGGTAGGTTGTCAGCCTGTGATTTGTATTACTGCATTGTGTTGTGAAGGTTCCTGGTAGGATTGTCAGCCTGTGATTTGTATTACTGCATTGTGTTGTGAAGGTTCCTGGTAGGATTGTCAGCCTGTGATTTGTATTACTGCATTGTGTTGTGAAGGTTCCTGGTAGGATTGTCAGCCTGTGATTTGTATTACTGCATTGTGTTGTGAAGGTTCCTGGTAGAGTTGTCAGCCTGTGATTTGTATTACTGCATTGTGTTGTGAAGGTTCCTGGTAGAGTTGTCAGCCTGTGATTTGTATTACTGCATTGTGTTGCGAAGGTTCCTGGTAGTTGTGTCAGCCTGTGATTTGTATTACTGCATTGTGTTGTGAAGGTTCCTGGTAGAGTTGTCAGCCTGTGATTTGTTATTACTGCATTGTGTTGTGAAGGTTCCTGGTAGGGTTGTCAGCCTGTGATTTGTATTACTGCATTGTGTTGTGAAGGTTCCTGGTAGGATTGTCAGCCTGTGATTTGTATTACTGCATTGTGTTGTGAAGGTTCCTGGTAGAGTTGTCAGCCTGTGATTTGTATTACTGCATTGTGTTGTGAAGGTTCCTGGTAGAGTTGTCAGCCTGTGATTTGTATTACTGCATTGTGTTGTGAAGGTTCCTGGTAGGATTGTCAGCCTGTGATTTGTATTACTGCATTGTGTTGTGAAGGTTCCTGGTAGAGTTGTCAGCCTGTGATTTGTATTACTGCATTGTGTTGTGAAGGTTCCTGGTAGGGTTGTCAGCCTGTGATTTGTATTACTGCGTTGTGTTGTGAAGGTTCCTGGTAGGGTTGTCAGCCTGTGATTTGTATTACTGCGTTGTGTTGTGAAGGTTCCTGGTAGGGTTGTCAGCCTGTGATTTGTATTACTGCATTGTGTTGTGAAGGTTCCTGGTAGGATTGTCAGCCTGTGATTTGTATTACTGCGTTGTGTTGTGAAGGTTCCTGGTAGGGTTGTCAGCCTGTGATTTGTATTACTGCGTTGTGTTGTGAAGGTTCCTGGTAGGATTGTCAGCCTGTGATTTGTATTACTGCATTGTGTTGTGAAGGTTCCTGGTAGGATTGTCAGCCTGTGATTTGTATTACTGCGTTGTGTTGTGAAGGTTCCTGGTAGGATTGTCAGCCTGTGATTTGTATTACTGCGTTGTGTTGTGAAGGTTCCTGGTAGGGTTGTCAGCCTGTGATTTGTATTACTGCGTTGTGTTGTGAAGGTTCCTGGTAGGGTTGTCAGCCTGTGATTTGTATTACTGCATTGTGTTGTGAAGGTTCCTGGTAGAGTTGTCAGCCTGTGATTTGTATTACTGCGTTGTGTTGTGAAGGTTCCTGGTAGGGTTGTCAGCCTGTGATTTGTATTACTGCATTGTGTTGTGAAGGTTCCTGGTAGAGTTGTCAGCCTGTGATTTGTATTACTGCATTGTGTTGTGAAGGTTCCTGGTAGAGTTGTCAGCCTGTGATTTGTATTACTGCATTGTGTTGTGAAGGTTCCTGGTAGAGTTGTCAGCCTGTGATTTGTATTACTGCATTGTGTTGTGAAGGTTCCTGGTAGTGTTGTCAGCCTGTGATTTGTATTACTGCATTGTGTTGTGAAGGTTCCTGGTAGTGTTGTCAGCCTGTGATTTGTATTACTGCATTGTGTTGTGAAGGTTCCTGGTAGTGTTGTCAGCCTGTGATTTGTATTACTGCATTGTGTTGTGAAGGTTCCTGGTAGTGTTGTCAGCCTGTGATTTGTATTACTGCATTGTGTTGTGAAGGTTCCTGGTAGAGTTGTCAGCCTGTGATTTGTATTACTGCATTGTGTTGTGAAGGTTCCTGGTAGGATTGTCAGCCTGTGATTTGTATTACTGCATTGTGTTGTGAAGGTTCCTGGTAGTGTTGTCAGCCTGTGATTTGTATTACAGCATTGTGTTGTGAAGGTTCCTGGTAGAGTTGTCAGCCTGTGATTTGTATTACTGCATTGTGTTGTGAAGGTTCCTGGTAGGATTGTCAGCCTGTGATTTGTATTACTGCATTGTGTTGTGAAGGTTCCTGGTAGAGTTGTCAGCCTGTGATTTGTATTACTGCATTGTGTTGTGAAGGTTCCTGGTAGAGTTGTCAGCCTGTCTGCCTTTTCCTGTCATGACCATACCATGTTGGCAAGGGTGTTCTCAGTTTGATTTATCTACTGGACTGTATTTTTGTCTTACCATCATTCAGTATTTTGATAAAATTTGTAAACTGTGACAAGTGTAAACTGACTATAGAATTACTCCTGCTACAACCATCCACAATGCTGAAGCAAGTTAGCACTAACGCTTCTCACTATACTTCACAACTCACACACACGTTTTTATCTTCTATCAAAAAATCACCAGCCTCAACTATTTGTTGATTGTTCATGGGCTTCACTTTGTTTCTCAAGATGATGTCTTCAGGATCAGAATGAATTCAATATGCACAAATGACGTCACAGGTGCCATGTTATGGAGAAGATCCAGAAGGACCATGGCACACGCCTTAAACCTGCACATAAACCCATGAGAGGGACAGATCCTGAGGTCCTACCTGGCCTGTGGATTTTGCATCTTATACATGTATTGTTCATGGGCAAAATTGAATGGTACTATTCAGTCAGTTCTTGTGAAATACTAACAAACAAACAAACTAACAAACAATCCAACCAAAAAGCGAAAAACCAACTAAAAGCAAAAATAAAAACAAACCCAGAAAAATTCAACAAAACCGCCACAGGTACAAGGGAAGCAAATGGTCTGAATTCATTTTAACAGTCATTTCGAAGTTGCTGCCCTTAGTTTAAAAAACGGCGTGCACCAGACCTCCCCACACGTGCACACACAGATACAAACAAACACACACACACACACACACACACTCACATCCGTCTAATATCACTTATAGTGAAAAAACGTTAAATCAAAGAACGAACGAACACACACATACACACACACACACACACACACACACACACACACACACACACACACAACACATACACACACCCACACACAACACACACACACACAACACAACACACACACACACACACATACACACATACATACATACATACATACATACACACATACAGGCGTGTGATGTGTATTAGTCGTAAATATTTAAATTTGGGATAGAATGTAAAGAGTGGCATTAAAGTTAAATGATTCCATTTTGTAGCCTACATTGAAGATGCAGTTCAGCGTCAATTTCAATATTGGTTGATAGCTTAGCTGACGACAAGGATTAGGCCTATCTAACAGTTGTTGAACCAAACATAATGTCAAAACCAGACTGTTGTAATTTCTGCAATAAAGGTAAAATCACACCTGTCAAAGTAATAGCCAGCCGTCCTCGCATGACGTAGAAATCGTAGGCCTACATTAACAGCCTGGCATCGCTCTGAAGTTTCGGTTTCAGTTTGAGTTCCTCAAGATGATGAATGGAATGTGTGCATACACTGGATTCCATGAGCACAGACTCTACAGATGTCATATCATGGAGTGCTACACTACAGATGCCATATTATGGAGAGCTACACTACAGATCCCATGTTATGGAGTGCTACACTACAGATGCCATGTTATGGAGTGCTACACTACAGATGCCATATTATGGAGTGCTACACTACAGATGGAGTGCTACACTACAGATGCCATGTTATGGAGTGCTACACTACAGATGGAGTGCAACACTACAGATGCCATGTTATAGAGTGCTACACTACAGATGCCATGTTATGGAGTGCTACACTACAGATGCCATGTTATGGAGTGCTACACTACAGATGCCATGTTATGGATTGCTACACTACAGATGGAGTGCTACACTACAGATGTCATATTATGGAGTGCTACACTACAGATGAGATATTATGGAGTGCTACACTACAGATGTCATATTATGGAGTGCTACACTACAGATGGATTGCTACACTACAGATGGAGTGTTACGCTACAGATGTCATATTATGGAGTGCTACACTACAGATGGAGTGCTACACTACAGATGGAGTGCTACACTACAGATGCCATGTTATGGAGTGCTACACTACAGATGCCATATTATGGAGTGCTACACTACAGATGCCATATTATGTAGTGCTACACTACAGATGCCATGTTATGGAGTGCTACACTACAGATGGAGTGCTACACTACAGATGCCATGTCATGGAGTGCTACACTACAGATGGAGTGCTACACTACAGATGGAGTGTTACACTACAGATGATATATTATGGAGTGCTACACTACAGATGCCATGTTATGGAGTGCTACACTACAGACGCCATGTTATGGAGTGCTACACTACAGATGGAGTGCTACAATACAGATGCCATGTTATGGAGTGCTACACTACAGATGCCATGTTATGGAGTGCTATACTACAGATGCCATATTATGGAGTGCTATACAACAGATGCCATATTATGGAGTGCTATACAACAGATGGAGTGCTACACTACATTTGCCATATTATGGAGTGCTATACTACAGATGTCATGTTATGGACTGCTACACTACAGATGGAGTGCTACACTACAGATGCCATATTATGGTGTGCTACATTACAGATAGAGTGCTACATTACAGACGCCATATTATGGAGTGCTACACTACAGATGCCATATTATGGTGTGCTACATTACAGATGGAGTGCTACACTACAGATGCCATATTATGGAGTGCTACATTACAGATGGAGTGCTACACTACAGACGCCATATTATGGAGTGCTACATTACAGATGGAGTGCTACATTACAGATGGAGTGCTACACTACAGATGCCATATTATGGAGTGCTACATTACAGATGGAATGCTACACTACAGACGCCATATTATGTTGTGCTACACTACAGATGGAGTGCTACACTACAGACGCCATATTATGGAGTGCTACACTACAGACGCCATTTTAAGGAGTGCTACACTACATATGCCATATTATGGAGTGCTACACTACAGATGGAGTGCTACACTACAGATGCCATATTATGGAGTGCTACATTACAGATGGAGTGCTACACTACAGATGGAGTGCTACAATACAGATGCCATATTATGGAGTGCTACATTACAGATTGAGTGCTACACTACAGACGCCATATTATGGAGTGCTACACTACAGACGCCATGTTATGGAGTGCTACACAACAGATGCCATATTATGGAGTGCTACATTACAGATGGAGTGCTACACTACAAATGGAGTGCTACACTACAGATGCCATATTATGGAGTGCTACATTACAGATGGAGTGCTACACTACAGACGCCATATTATGGAGTGCTACATTACAGATGGAGTGCTACACTACAGACGCCATATTATGGAGTGCTACACTACAGACGACATGTTATGTAATACTACACTACAGATGCCATATTATGGAGTGCTACACTACAGACACCATTTTATGGAGTGCTACACTACAGATGCCATGTTATGGAGTGCTACACTACATATGCCATGTTATGGAGTGCTACACTACAGATGTCATATTTTGGAGTGCTACACCTAAGAAATCCCGAAGTCTCTCACTGCGAAAAGGAAAAGTGGCAGATTCAGTCAAATTCATGGTAGCCAACCAAGCCATCCCCACTGTCACAGAAGAGCCAGTAAAAAGTCTCGGAAGATGGTATGATGACTCCCTGAAAGACACACAAAGGGGATGTGAAACCAAGCAAACAGCAGAAGAAGGCCTGAAGAAAATAGATAACTGCGGACTGCCAGGCAAATACAAAGTCTGGTGTCTACAGTTCATGCTGATACCAAAGCTGCTGTGGCCACTGCTAATCTATGACATTTGCACCAGCACAGTCGAAGCAATGGAAGCCAAAATCAACAAATACACAAGAAAATGGCTCGGTGTCCCACCTGGTCTCACTGATGTTGCATTCTACTGTCGTCAAGCAATGCTGAAGCTACCTCTGAAATCCATAGTGGAGGAATACAAAGTTGGAAAAGCAAGACTGTTGAGCATGCTGGAGGAATCGGAGGACAATATCGTGAGAGCAGTTCATCCAAAGCTGAGAACTGGCAGAAAGTGGAAAGTCCAAGAGGCTGTAAACAATGCCAAGAGAAACCTCAGCATCAAAGAAATAATTGGACACACGCAAACCAACAGACAGGGACTGGGAGCAACAAAAATGCAGTGGTGGTCCAAAGCCAAAGGGAAGGAAAAAAGAGACATGATCATACAGGAGTTGAAGGAAGAAGAAGATGTCAAAAGAGTGCAGAAGGCAGTCCAGCAAGGTCAACAGGGGCAATGGACAACATGGGACAGTGCACTCCAAAGAAGTCTCAGCTGGAACGATATGTGGCACATGGCTCCTCTAAGGATAAGCTTCCTCCTCAGATCTGTATATGACCTGCTCCCCTCGAATGCAAACTTAGTGAAATGGGGGAAAGCAGACGACCCAGCATGTCCGCTCTGTCAGAAGAAACAAACAGTGGAACATGTCCTAAGCTCTTGCAAAGTAGCGCTAGCCCAAGGAAGGTATACATGGAGGCACAACCAAGTTCTGAAAGTGATCACAGATGTGGTTAGCGAAAAAACCATGACCCCAAACGCACCAATTGCTATGACAACGTTCTACAAAGCAGGAGGGAAACAGGTCTGGCCCGAAAGGGCTATGACAACCAGCACATTGCCAAAGGGTCTTCTGGATGGAGCAGTCGACTGGGAGTGTACAGCAGACCTCCCAGAGTGGAGAAATTACCCAGATGTCATCAGCAAGACAGGCATGAGACCAGACATCGCTCTCCACTCTGACTCCTCGAAACAAGTGATTCTGATAGAACTCACTGTGCCATACGAAAGCAGAATGGAAGAAGCACATATCTACAAGACCGAAAAATACGCCGGTCTTGCCAGCACCCTGAAGAAAGCAGGTCTGCGGGTCAAAATCTTCGCCATAGAGGTCGGGGCAAGAGGGTTTGTGGGCACCTCCGCTTATGATCTCATGAAACAACTCGCCATTTCTGGGAAGAAGAGGACTAGAGCCCTTAAAGCGATGGCAGAGGCAGCAGAAAGGAGCTCAAGCTGGATCTGGGCAAGGAGGAACCAAAAAAGTGAACTTCATAAGGATTAAATTCCCTACAGATGATGTGTGCCCCGTTAGCACATTGGTAAAACCGCGTACCGCAGTTCTGAAGCGCAGAATCGCCCAGGTTCGATCCCCGGCGTGGGAAAAAAAAAAAAAAAAAAAAAAAAAATAGACAACAGCAGAAGGGCATCCAGGAGTCATGACCTGGATGTGGCCTGGCCCCCCGAGAGTGTAAGGAATTCAGGGCCGAAACACTTGTCTAAAGGGGGTTACTTCTCTGAAGACCTTCTGTTGTCTAGCTCTCCCTAGAGTTTCTTTCTACCTGCACATGGTCAGTCCATTGACTTCCGGGAATAGTTCGGAGGACATTCGGGAAAGACCGAAGGACACTGGGAAAGACTAGATCTGCGGGCTTTGTGGGTTGGCTTCCCACCTTGCCTTTGATAACATGCCACGAGTTTTCCAAATGAAAGATGCTCCCAGGATTCACCGAAAGGGGGAGAGAATGATGAATCCATCGGCACTGACTCCATCACGACTGGAAACGCACAACGGACCATGATTAATGACCAGTTGGAATTTCCGTGTGCGTGTGGAAGGAGATTCACCACCAAACGCGGCATGAAGATCCACAGGACAAAAATGGGCTGTTTGAAGACACATACGAACCAGCAGCAGCGCACTGCGATAGCAGGTGAGACGTTGGATGACCAAGGCCAGGAATTAAACCATAGTGCCAAGGACATCCACGCTGACGGTTCTGATGCGGATTTTGCACAAGCTCTTAACGCCAAACGTGGAAAACTCAATTTGCCGCCTGCCGGTGCAAAAGAACAATGGGAGAAATTAGATGAGGAACTTGTCCTTAAGCTGAATGCGCTAATAGGGAACAGTACGCTGGAACACAAACTTGACACATACGGAGACATCATATACTCTATCTGCAGGGACACTTATGGAGTGAAGCAGCCAAAGACAAAAACGCCTCCCCAGAAATCCAGAAGACAGCAACAGATGGAGAGCATCCGGAGGGAGAAAAGGAAGCTTAAAAAGCGAATGAAAACTGCCTCAGAATTCGAGAAGCAAGGGCTCCTGGAACTCTGGAAAGATCTGAAGGCCAAACACAATGCTCTCAGCAAAGTGGAATCAGCAAGGCGAAGAAAGAGCAAAAAGAAGAAGACTCAAGATCGTTTCTTCAAAGATCCCTTTGACTTTGCAAGAAAGCTGTTTGAACAACCCAAATCAGGGACTCTCACAGTGGGCAAGGAAACCCTAGAGCAGCATCTCAGGGAAACATATTCCGATTCTCAGCGCGAGGCACCACTTGAAATCCAAAATCTGGTTTGGCCTGCAGCGCCAGAAGGAAAATTCAATAACAAACCACCAACACTGGATGAAGTGAAGAACGTAGTAAAGAAAGCCAGAGCCAAGTCAGCACCTGGACCAAACGGAATACCATACCTGCTCTACAAGAAATGCCCAAAAGTGCTCGAGTGGCTCCACAAGATGATTCGATCAGCATGGAGGAACCAGAAGATCAGCGACCAATGGATGAGAGCTGAAGGAGTGTACATTCCGAAGGAGCAGAACTCCAGCAGCATCAATCAGTTCAGGCCAATATCACTTCTGAACGTCGAGGGGAAAATCTTCTTCTCTGTTATGGCAGCAAGATTGACAAAATACCTGACTGAAAACAAGTATCTGGATATGTCAGTCCAAAAGGGAGGCATACCAGGAATGCCTGGATGCTTGGAACATGCCACGTTGATTTGGGATGCCATCCAAAAAGCAAGAACAGAGAAGAGAGACATTGACGTAGTTTGGCTTGATCTGGCGAATGCATATGGATCAGTTCCACACGATATGATCCAGCTGGCTCTTGAAATGTATCACATCCCAGAAAACATCCGAACAATGCTGAGGAAGTATTTCCAAGGGTTCTCAATGCGGTTCTCTACCAAAGAATACACCACGGACTGGATAGACCTAGAGGTGGGCATTGCAATGGGCTGTGCAATCTCTCCCATACTGTTCGTGTTGGCAATGGAAGTCATCTTGAAAGCTGCAATGAAGAGTTCAGGTCCAGTGAATCTGGGAGATGGATACCAGATGCCTCCTCTGAAAGCTTTCATGGATGACACAACAGTCTTGTCCACGGATGAGGAAGAGACACACCAAATCTTAAAGCAGCTGGATGAGCTGGTGGCCTCTTCAAGAATGAGGTTCAAACCTAAGAAATCCCGAAGTCTCTCACTGCGAAAAGGAAAAGTGGCAGATTCAGTCAAATTCATGGTAGCCAACCAAGCCATCCCCACTGTCACAGAAGAGCCAGTAAAAAGTCTCGGAAGATGGTATGATGACTCCCTGAAAGACACACAAAGGGGATGTGAAACCAAGCAAACAGCAGAAGAAGGCCTGAAGAAAATAGATAACTGCGGACTGCCAGGCAAATACAAAGTCTGGTGTCTACAGTTCATGCTGATACCAAAGCTGCTGTGGCCACTGCTAATCTATGACATTTGCACCAGCACAGTCGAAGCAATGGAAGCCAAAATCAACAAATACACAAGAAAATGGCTCGGTGTCCCACCTGGTCTCACTGATGTTGCATTCTACTGTCGTCAAGCAATGCTGAAGCTACCTCTGAAATCCATAGTGGAGGAATACAAAGTTGGAAAAGCAAGACTGTTGAGCATGCTGGAGGAATCGGAGGACAATATCGTGAGAGCAGTTCATCCAAAGCTGAGAACTGGCAGAAAGTGGAAAGTCCAAGAGGCTGTAAACAATGCCAAGAGAAACCTCAGCATCAAAGAAATAATTGGACACACGCAAACCAACAGACAGGGACTGGGAGCAACAAAAATGCAGTGGTGGTCCAAAGCCAAAGGGAAGGAAAAAAGAGACATGATCATACAGGAGTTGAAGGAAGAAGAAGATGTCAAAAGAGTGCAGAAGGCAGTCCAGCAAGGTCAACAGGGGCAATGGACAACATGGGACAGTGCACTCCAAAGAAGTCTCAGCTGGAACGATATGTGGCACATGGCTCCTCTAAGGATAAGCTTCCTCCTCAGATCTGTATATGACCTGCTCCCCTCGAATGCAAACTTAGTGAAATGGGGGAAAGCAGACGACCCAGCATGTCCGCTCTGTCAGAAGAAACAAACAGTGGAACATGTCCTAAGCTCTTGCAAAGTAGCGCTAGCCCAAGGAAGGTATACATGGAGGCACAACCAAGTTCTGAAAGTGATCACAGATGTGGTTAGCGAAAAAACCATGACCCCAAACGCACCAATTGCTATGACAACGTTCTACAAAGCAGGAGGGAAACAGGTCTGGCCCGAAAGTGCTATGACAACCAGCACATTGCCAAAGGGTCTTCTGGATGGAGCAGTCGACTGGGAGTGTACAGCAGACCTCCCAGAGTGGAGAAATTACCCAGATGTCATCAGCAAGACAGGCATGAGACCAGACATCGCTCTCCACTCTGACTCCTCGAAACAAGTGATTCTGATAGAACTCACTGTGCCATACGAAAGCAGAATGGAAGAAGCACATATCTACAAGACCGAAAAATACGCCGGTCTTGCCAGCACCCTGAAGAAAGCAGGTCTGCGGGTCAAAATCTTCGCCATAGAGGTCGGGGCAAGAGGGTTTGTGGGCACCTCCGCTTATGATCTCATGAAACAACTCGCCATTTCTGGGAAGAAGAGGACTAGAGCCCTTAAAGCGATGGCAGAGGCAGCAGAAAGGAGCTCAAGCTGGATCTGGGCAAGGAGGAACCAAAAAAGTGAACTTCATAAGGATTAAATTCCCTACAGATGATGTGTGCCCCGTTAGCACATTGGTAAAACCGCGTACCGCAGTTCTGAAGCGCAGAATCGCCCAGGTTCGCTCCCGGGCGTGGGAAAAAAAAAATAGACAACAGCAGAAGGGCATCCAGGAGTCATGACCTGGATGTGGCCCGGCCCCCCGAGAGTGTAAGGAATTCAGGGCCGAAACACTTGTTTAAAGGGGGTTACTTCTCTGAAGACCTTCTGTTGTCTAGCTCTCCCTAGAGTTTCTTTCTACCAGATGTCATATTATGGAGTGCTACAGTACAGATGTCATATTATGGAGTGCTACAGTACAGATGCCATGTTATGGAGTGCTACACTACAGATGTCATATTATGGAGTGCTACAGTACAGATGTCATATTATGGAGTGCTACACTACAGATGTCATATTATGGAGTACTACACTACAGATGCTATGTTATGGAGTGCTACAGTACAGATGCCATGTTATGGAGTGCTACACTACAGATGTCATATTATGGAGTGCTACACTACAGATGCCATGTTATGGAGTGCTACACTACAGATGCCATGTTATGGAGTGCTACACTACAGATGCCATGTTATGGAGTGCTACACTACAGATGTCATATTATGGAGTGCTACAGTACAGATGCCATATTATGGAGTGCTACACTACAGATGCTATGTTATGGAGTGCTACACTACAGATGCTATGTTATGGAGTGCTACACTACAGATGCCATGTTATGGAGTGCTACACTACAGATGTCATATTATGGAGTGCTACAGTACAGATGCCATATTATGGAGTGCTACACCACAGATGCTATGTTATGGAGTGCTACACTACAGATGCTATGTTATGGAGTGCTACAGTACAGATGTCATATTATGGAGTGCTACACCACAGATGCCATGTTATGGAGTGCTACACTACAGATGGAGTGCTACACTACAGATGCCACATTATGGAGTGCTACACTACAGATGCCATGTTATGGAGTGCTACACTACAGATGCCATATTATCTAGTGCTACACTACAGATGGAATGCTACACTACAGATGCCATGTAATGGAGTGCTACACTACAGATGTCATATTATGGAGTGCTACACTACAAATGCCATATTATGGAGTGCTACACTACAGACGCCATATTATGGAGTGCTACACTACAGATGCCATATTATGGAGTGCTACACTACAAATGACCTATTATGGAGTGTTACACTACAGATGCCATATTATGGAGTGCTACATACAGACGCCATTTTATTGAGTGCTACACTACAGAGGCCATGTTATGGAGTGCTACACTACAGATGCCATGTTATGGAGTGCTACTACAGATGCATATTTGGAGTGCTACTACGATGTATGGAGTGTACACTACAGATGCCATTTATGGAGTGTTACACTACAGAGCCATTTATGGAGTGTACACTACAGAGCCATGTTATGGAGTGCTACACACAGATGCCATTTATGGAGTGTACACTACAGTGGAGTGCACACTACAGATGCCATAATTAATACAACAGATGGAGTGCTACACTACAGATGCATTTATGGAGTGCTACACTACAGATGCAATAAGTGCCATGATGGAGTGCTACACTACAGGGGAAAAGCCATTATGGAGTGCTACACTCAATGCATGTTATGGAGTGCTACACTACAGATGCATATTATGGAGGTTACTACATCAATGGAGTGCTACACAGACCATTTATGGAGTGCTACACTACAGATGCATGTTATGGAGTGCTACACTACAGATGACTATTATGGAGGCTCATACAGTGCCATGGTATGGAGTGCTCACTACAGATGGAGTGCTACACTACAGATGCCATGTATGGAGTGGCACTACAGATAAGTTATGGAGTGCTACACTACAGATGCCATGTTATGGAGTGCTACTACAGCATGGAGTGCTACATTACAGATGATGTTTACACTACAGATGGATGCTACATACAGATGCCATGTTATGGAGTGCTACATACAGAGGATTGCACTACAGAGCCATTATGGAGTGCTACATACAGAGCCATTATGGATGCTACACTACAGAGCATGTTATGGAGTGCTACACTACGATGCATATTATGGAGTACATACTAGTCACTACAGAGCCATTATGGAGTGCTACACTACAGATGCCATGTTATGAGTGCTACACTACAGATGCCTATTATGAGTGCTACATACAGATGCATGTATATAAGTGCTACACTACAGATGCCATATTATGGAGTGCTACACTACAGATGCCATAGATTATGGAGTGCTAACTACGAGCATGTTATGGAGTGCTACATACAGATGCCATATTATGAGTGTACACTACAGATGCTATTTTGGAGTGTACACTACATTGCATGTTATGGAGTGCTACACACAGATGCCATGTTATGGAGTGCTACACTACAGATGCCATTTATGGAGTGCACATACTCATAATGGAGTGCTACACTACAGAGATGTATGTTGTATGTGAGTGCTACACTACAGATGCCATGTATGGAGTGCTACCTACAGATGCTCATAGATGGAGTGCTACACACAGATGCCATTTATGGAGTGCTACACTACAGAGGGAGTGCTACACTACAGATGCCAGTTATGGAGTGCTACACTACAGATGCCATTTATGGAGTGCTACACTACAGATGCCATATTATCTAGTGCTACACTACAGTTGGATGCTACACTACAGATGCCATGTTAATAGAGTGCTACATACAGATGCATTTAGGAGTGCTACACTACAATGCATTAGGAGTCTACACTACAGATGCCATATTATGGAGTGCTACACTACGATGCCATGTTATGGAGTGCTACACACAGATATGTTATGGAGTGCTACACACAGATGCCATATTATGGAGTGCTACTACAGAGCCTATTTTGGAGTGCTACACTACAGAGGTGACATAAGAGCTGTTACAGTGCCATTTATGATGCTATCCTGTATGGAATGCTACATAGTCAATAGTGGAGTGCTAACTACAGATGCATGATTAAGTGCTACTAAGACTATCAGATGCATTATGAGTGCTACAACATACTAGATGCTCATACAGTGCTATGGATGTGCTACACTACAGAGGCTATGATATGGAGTTGTACACTACAGATGCTATGAGTGCTACACACAGATGCATGTATGGAGTGCTACACTACAGAACACACAGATGCCATGTATATGGAGTGCTAACTACAGATGCCATATTATGGAGTGCTACACTACAGATGGAGTGCTACACTACAGATGCCATGTTATGGAGTGCTACACTACAGATGGAGTGCTACATATAGATGCCATTTATGGAGTGCTACAACTACAATGGAGTGCTACACTACAGATGCCATTTATGGAGTGCTAACTACAGATGGAGTGCTACTACAGATGCCATGTTATGGAGTGCTACATACAGATGGAGTGCTACACTACAGAGCCATATTATGGAGTGCTACACTACAGATGCCATTTATGGAGTGCTACATACAGATGGAGTCTAAACATACAGATGCCAATTATGGAGTGCTAATCATGATCAGATGCCATGTTATGGAGTGCTACACTACAGATGGTCATACAGATGCATATATGGAGTGCTACACTACATGATGGAGTGCTACATACAGAGCCTATTATGGAGTGCTACTCAGCTACATGATGGAGTGCTACACTACAGATGCCATATTATGGAGTGCTAACTAAGCTAGGCACACTACAGACCATATTATGGAGTGCTACACTACAGATGCCATGTTATGGAGTGCTACAACAGATGCAATTATGGAGTGCTACACTACAGATGCCATGTATGGTGCTACATACAGATGGAGTGCTACACTACAGATGCCATTTATGGAGTGCTACACTACAGGATGCTACACCAGTATTAGGAGTGCTACACTACAGATGCATGTTATGGAGTGACACTACTATAAGATGATGACATAATGGAGTGCTTACACTCAATCAGATGGAGTGCTACACTACAGATGCCATTATGGAGTGCTACACTACAGGATGTACTAAGTGCATGTATGGAGTGCTACACTACAGATGATGTTAGGAGTGCTACACTACAGATGCATCATAGATGGATGTTACACTACTGCCATATTATGGAGTGCTACACTACAGATGTCATGTTATGGAGTGCTACACTACAGGTGCCACGTTATGGAGTGCTACACTACAGATGGAGTGCTACACTACAGATGCCATGTTATGGTGTGATACACAACAGATGCCATTTATGGAGTGCTACACTACAGATGCCATGTGGTGGAGTGCTACACTACATGTGCCATATTATGTAGTGCTACACTACAGATTCCATGTTATGGAGTGCTACACTACAGACGGAGTGCTACACTACAGATTCTATATTATGGAGTGCTACACTACAGATGCCATGTTATGGAGTGCTACACTACAGATGGAGTGCTACACTACTGATGCCATTTTATGGATTGCTACACTACAGATGCCATATTATGGAGTGCTACACTACAGATGTTATGTTATGGAGTGCTACACTACAGATGGAGTGCTACACTACAGATGCCATGTTATGGAGTGCTACACTACAGATGTCATGTTATGGAGTGCTACACTACAGATGCCATATTATGGAGTGCTACACTACAGATGCTATGTTCTGGAGTGCTACACTACAGATGGAGTGCTACACTACAGATGCCATGTTATGGAGTGCTACAGTACAGATGCCATATTATGGAGTGCTACACTACAGATGCCATGTTATGGAATGCTACACTACAGATGCCATGTTATGGAGTGCTACACTACAGATGCCATGTTATGGTGTGCTACACTACAGATGCCATGTTTTGGAGTGCTACACTACAGTTGCCATGTCATGGATTGCTACACTACAAATGCCATATTATGGAGTGCTACTCTACAGACGCCATTTTATGGAGTGCTACACCACAGATGACATGTTATGGAGTGCTACACTACAGATGCCATGTTATGGAGTGCTACACTACAGATGGAGTGCTACACTACAGATGCCATGTTATGGAGTGCTACACTACTAATGCCATGTTATGGAGGGCTACACTACTGATGCCATGGTATGGAGTGCTACACTACAGATGCCATGATATGGAGTGTTACACTACAGATGCCATGTTATGGAGGGCTACACTACTGATGCCATGGTATGAAGTGTTACACTACAGATGCCATATTATGGAGTGCTACACTACAGATGCCATGTTATTGAGTGTTACACTACAGATGGAGTGCTACACTACAGATGCCATGTTATGGAGTGGTACACTTCAGATGGAGTGGTACACTTCAGATGCCATATTATGGAGTGCTACAGATGGATTGCTACACTACAGATGGAGTGCTACACTACAGATGCCATATTATGGAGTGGTACATTACAGATGGAGTGCTACACTACAGACGCCATATTATGGATTGCTACACTACAGATGCCATGTTATGGAGTGCTACACTACAGATGGAGTGCTGCACTACAGATGCCATGGTATGGAGTGCTACACTACAGATGGAGTGCTAACCTACAGATGCCATGTTATGGAGTGCTACACTAAAGATGCCATGTTATGGAGTGCTACACTACAGATGCCATATTATGGAGTGCTACACTACAGATGCTATGATATGGAGGGCTACACTACAGATGGAGTGCTACACTACAAATGCCATGTTATGGAGTGCTACTCTACAGATGGAGTGCTACACTACAAATGCCATGTTATGGAGTGCTACACTACAGATGCCATGTTATGGAGTGCTACACTACAGATGGAGTGCTACACTACAGATGCCATGTTATAGAGTGCTACACTACAGATGCCATATTATGGAGTGCTACACTACTGATGCCATGTTATGGAGTGCTACACTACAGATGCCATGTTATGGAGTGCTACACTACAGATGGAGTGCTACACTACAGATGCCATATTATGGAGTGCTACACTGCAGATGCCATTTTATGGAGTGCTACATTAGAGATGCCATGTTATGGAGTGCTACACTACATGTGCCATATTATGGAGTGCTACCTACAGATGCCATGTAATGGAGTGCTACACTACAGATGGAGTGCTACTCTACAGATGCCATGTTATGGAGTGCTACACTACAGATGGAGTGCTACACTACATATGCCATATTATGGAGTGCTACTCTACAGATGCCATGTTATGGAGTGCTACACTACAGATGCCATATTATGTAGTGCTACTCTACAGATGCCATGTTATGGAGTGCTACACTACAGATGGAGTGCTACACTACAGATGCCATATTATGGAGTGCTACACTACAGATGCCATGTTATGGAGTGCTACACTACAGATGGAGTGCTACACTACAGGTGGAGTGCTACACTACAGATGGAGTGCTACACTACAGATGCCATGTTATGGAGTGCTACACTACAGATGCCATGTTATGGAGTGCTACACTACAGATGCCATTTTATGGAGTACTACACTACAGATGCCATGTTATGGAGTTCTACACTACAGATGCCATGTTATGGAGTACTACACTACAGATGCCATGTTATGGAGTGCTACACTACAGATGCCATATTATGGAGTGCTACACTACAGATGTCATGTTATGGAGTGCTACACTACAGATGGAGTGCTACACTACAGATGCCATATTATGGAGTGCTGGGGAGAAAAGGACAGAGGACATGAACGATCCCCACGTATTGTTTATTATAAAAAAAATTTAAAAACTGAGGAAAAATGCATAGTAAAGTAAACATGACAGATAAACTGATATACATGTCTGTCAGCAGTTGACATACTACACTTGACTTCTCACCTTTTAGAG
The DNA here is from genome assembly GCA_030674185.1 of Monoplex corrugatus. Taxonomy (NCBI): domain Eukaryota; kingdom Metazoa; phylum Mollusca; class Gastropoda; order Littorinimorpha; family Ranellidae; genus Monoplex; species Monoplex corrugatus. The sequence continues at coordinate 15,985 of JAPXFY010001451.1, read as the reverse complement.
AGAGAGAAACAAAACCAAACAAAACAAAAAAAACCCAGACAAACAAACAAAAAACTATAAAAAAATTAAATACCTGCCCTTCTACAAATAATTTCAGGAAATCCAGATTTGTACTTCCCCAGGTCATTGTGACATTGAAGAAGTTTCAGTTGATATAAATTGGACATGTGATGATTACAATGGTAGACCAGTACAACAATGAAAATAGATTTTAAATATTGTCAGAAGTAGTGATCTTGATTTAGAGTACCTCACCTTCTTCAAAAACTGTTAATCGTAGGCATTGATTTAGTCCATGAATCAAGTCAACGTCAAACCGTCCAAATGATGAGAAAAACGCAGGACACGCAGGAAGTCCAAGCTTTCAAAGAAAAGAAGACAGCAAAGCAGTATAGCAAAGGAAACAAAGCAGAGTACAGAGAAAAATGCGGATATTGTGGTGGAAAGCACCCAAGAGCAAAAGAGAAATGTCCAGCATTTGGAAGAAAATGCAAAGCTTGTGGAGGAAATAATCACTTTGCTTCATGCTGCAGAACACCCAAGAAAAATCAAAAGAAAACAAGAGTTCGGCACTTCAAAGAAGAAGAGACCAACCTGAAAGCGATAATGAAATCCTCGGGATCGAAGACAAAACCAGAAAAAAGGAGAGAAACCTACGAGCAAAAATGCTGATAAATGAGATGCCGGTAACATTTCTTCTTGACACAGGTGCAACAACAAACGTGATGTCTGAGAGCCTGTACAGAGAAGTCACTGGAGATGAAAGAAAGTCTGACCTGCAAGAGACGAAGAAGAAGCTGGTGATGTTCAACGGAACAGAAATGAAGCCTGTGGGGGAGATAGTGCTGCGAGTGAAAAACCCCAAGAACAGAAGGAAGTACAAAGTCAATTTCGCGATCACCAAAACGGACTGTAAGCCAGTACTGGGACTGAAAGCTGTACAGCACATGCAATTGTTGACGATCAATGAAGAGAACATTGCAACGATAGCGGCGAATCAGAAAGAGGAGGAAAATGCAAAAGATATGCTCACAAAGTACAACGATGTCTTTGAAGGAGAAGGAAAACTAAAAGGGAAATTACACCTAGAAACAGACCCCGGTATTGCTCCAGTGAAGATGCCTTGCAGAAAGTGGCCGATAGCAGTGCAAGAGAAAGTGAAGGATGAGCTGAAGAGTTGAAAAAACTGGACGTGGTCACTAAAGAGACACGCCAACGGAGTGGATAAGCAGTTTGGTCGTAACAACAAAGAGCAATGGGAAAGTCAGACTGTGCATCGACCCTAAGCCACTGAACAAAGCCCTCAGGAGAAACGAGTACCCCATGCCAACCATTAATGACGTACTGCCTCTCCTTAAAGATGCAAAATACTTCACACACCTGGACGCGAAAAACGGGTTTTGGCACGTTGAACTGGACGAAGACAGCAGCTACCTGACAACATTTGAGACGCCTTTTGGCAAATACCGATGGAAACGAATGCCCTTTGGTATTTCACCAGCCCCAGAAGAATTCCAGAGGAGGATTGACATCGCTCTGGCAGGACTGGAGTCAAGGAGGCCATCTACATCGCAGCCACCAACCCCCCGCTCAACAGGGACCGGGGCCGTTACACCCTGCCCCCGGTGTACCATTCTCTGATTCGATCTCGTGAACTGGGTTCATCCCATGTTCGCGAGATCTGAGTAGAGATTCACGCAGACAGCATTAGAGCGCTGACGAAGATGGCGAGAACGCCATCGAAAGCTACGGAACTGTGAGTAGCGATTTTTACACTGTTGGGAGACCTTGTTCTTCAAAATTGGTAGCATTATCTTTGTTTTTGGCAGAGGACCAACCGACAAAGCAGGAGCACAAGTTCATGATACCAACCTGAACCGTTTGCTACAACGATGCCGAGAGACTGGAATCAAACTCAACAAGGAGAAGGTTGAGATGAAACGAACAGAGATATCATATTTGGGACACATCTTCTCAAGAGAAGGCTTGAAAGCCGACCCAAAGAAATTGGACGCTGTCCAACAACTCCCAGTGCCAGAAGACAAAGCAGCTGTGCAGAGACTACTCGGTGTAGTCGGATACCTTCAGAAATTTGCACCAAACCTGTCTGAGGCAGCAGCACCACTCAGAGAACTGGTAAAAAAAGACGTCCACTTCAGATGGGATGAAGACGTCCACGGAGAAGCCCTGAAGAAAGTGAAGAAGATACTCTCTGAGCCACCGGTACTTCGCTACTTTGACTCTTCAGCAAAGCGTACAACCACCCTTCGGTGTGATGCTTCGCAGTTTGAACTTGGAGCTTGTCTCGTGCAGGATGGTCAGCCGATTCAGTACGCATCACGAGCCTTGACCGAGACAGAAAAAAGCTATGCTCAAATAGAAAAGGAGATGTTGGCAATACTCTTCGGTCTGGAAAGGTTTGAGAGATACGTCTATGGAAGACATCCTGGTGGAGACCGACCACAAACCACTAGAGACCATTCACAAGAAGAGCCTGCTCTCAGCACCTAAGAGGATTCAGAGGATGCTACTCAGAACTCAGAAGTTCAGGTACACGGTAGTGTACAAGCGTGGATCTGAGATGCACCTGGCTGACACCCTCAGCAGAGCAGTCTGTGGAAAAGTGGAACAGCAAGTCACCCACAAGGAAGCCGTTTTCCTCACAGACCTGGAGAAAACAGACTCGTTACAAGAACTGGCCATCAGCCAAGAGAGACTGAACAGTCTGCAGCAAGCAACTCAGGAAGATGCAACCATGAAAACCATGAAAGCTGTCATTCTACAAGGCTAGCCAGAGGAGAAACAAGAACTTTCATTACAGTTACAACAATACTTTCCTTTCAGGGAGGAACTGTCAGTCCACAACGGACTTGTCTTCAAAAGCCACAGAGTAATTGTACCTGAAAGCGAAAGAGCAGACATCCTTGAGAAACTTCATGCAAGCCACTCAGGAATTCAGAGCTGCATAAGAAGAGCACGTGAAGTAGTCTACTGGCCCAGGATGAACATGGACATTGAAGATTTTGTCAAAACATGCAGCGCCTGTAACACATACCAACGTGGTCAGTAGAAGGAACCACTTATCAGCACAGAGATCCCTGACCTGCCCTGGCAACACATCAGTTACAAACAAGAGAATCCAAAGAGGTCATCATCTGTCTGAAGAGACACTTGGCAAGACACGGAATACCAGAACGCCTGACAACAGACTGTGGAACTCAATTCACATCAAACCAGTTTGGAAAGTTCAGAAAAACATATGGGTTTGAACACATAACAAGCTCACCACACTACCCTCAGTCCAATGGAAAAGCAGAGAGCACGGTGAAGGCTGCAAAGACGTGCATGAAGAAAGCAGAACACAACAATCAAGATCCCTTCCTCGCTTTACTTGAGCTGAGAAACATCCCGACAGAGACTGTAAACAGTTCGCCTGCTCAGAGACTGTTCGGCAGAAGAACACAAACACAAGTGCCGACGTCAAAGACATTACTCCAACCTACAGTTGTACCAATCAAGAAAGAACTTGAGAAAAGGAAACTGAAGCAAGCGCACTACTACAACAGAAGCGCAGTAGAGCTGACAGAACTGAGTCCGGGACAGATTGTGAAATTCCAACCTCCAGGATCCAAAAAGTGGATCAGCACCAAAGTAGACCAATAGGTGAACATCCGGTCATACAACATTCGCACAGAGGACGGACGTCAGTACAGAAAGAATCGTCGTCAGCTACGAGACACAACAGAAACGGAGCTTCAGCAGACAATCAACCCTCAACGACTTGTCCAGAGAAGGATGTTTTCTGGAAGACATCAGGAAAGCGACACATCGGGCAAACAACAGCAAATCATCATTCCATCAAAACAGATGCTGGAAGATAACAAGAAAACTGGAACTGGAACAGATGTCAGGACGCCAGCATCGTCTGTCCGTGAGAACTCATCTGATCAGTCACCAGTCATCAAAATGTCTGAGACAACCATCATCAAGGAGCCAGATGAAGTTATCAAACAAACAAGGACAGGACAACCCCAACCAGTTAGTTCTTCTTACAGAACAAGATCTGGAAGACAAAGCAAAAGGCCAGATTTTCTGAAATATGAATGAAACTGAAGACTCTACCACAATCAGATAAACTGAAAGCATTGCGAAATATGGACATGATGATGATGGATAGTATAATGATCAGAGATAAAATGAGGTGAATGAATGATTGGGCCCTGTGCGTGAGAGAAAGAATGAGTGTTTGTTAAGTTAATGCTGTGATAAAGGTAGGAAACACATTTAATTCGTATGGACTGAAAGATAGGAAAAATGATTAATAGATTTTGTTTCCTTAAAGAAAGGGAGATGTGACGTGTGTTAACAGTAAACAGCGTGCGGATAACAGCACGGCATGATATTCGTTTAAATGATAACTGATTGCTGTTCACTGTGAAATGTATATATACTGTAGTCAGTTGAGAATCAGACAGCGACGAGTAAAGACGTAGAAGCATTGCCCTGTCTTCCGAGTTGGCTGTAGAAAGAACGAAACAGAGACCTACACGAAAGTTACCACTAAAAACATCAGTTACTGATAGGACAGGACATGATCATCATGTGCCATGGCGTTGGAGATCATGGCCCTCCATATGTATCTATCCCTTGTTGCTGGAACCACATCTTCCACCCTCTCAGTCCTTAGCCACACTGCAAGTCCGTCCAATATTTTCTCCCTGGGTCTACCTGGTGCTCTCTTATCCTCCAGCTTTCCTGTTGTGACCAGGTGCTCTAGTTCCTCTTTCCTCTTAAAATGACCTATGAACGTTGCCTGTCTTTTCCTAATCTTGCGTATGAATGATCTTGTATCTGCCTCCATCAAGACTGACTGGTTTGTTTTCTTTGCTGTCCATGGAACTCTCAACATTCTTCTTAGAAACCACATTTCAGCTGCCTCAATCTTGTTCTAGCTTTGCTTGTTGACTGTCCACGCCTCACAACCGAATACTATTATCGGTTCTATAGAACTCTCTTTCTGATGTGAATTGATAGGCATTTGTTGGTAAGAATGCTTGTCATCTTCTTGAATGCTGTTTTGGCTTGGCCGATTCTACTGGCTGTTTCTGATGTGCATCTGCCGTTTGGTGAGATGATCGTTCCCAGATATTTAAACTAATCAACCTGTCTCAAGGTTGTGCTGTATGCTGTTATTTTGCATGAGGAGATTTCATGTTTTTTTTTACTGATTACCATGACTTCAGTCTTCTTGCTATTCAGCTCCAACCCTTTATTTTTGCTTTCTATTTCTATTATATTCACAAGATTTTGTGGGTCCCTTTCATTTTCAACAATTAGCACGGTGTCATCTGCGTAACGAATGTTATTTATCATTTTTCCTCCAACCTTTATTAATCCAAGGTATTCTAGGTTTCTCATGATGGTTTGGCTGTAAAGTGAAAGCAGATCTGGTGACAGAACACAGCCTTGCCTGACTCCTCTTTTGATGTTTTGAAAAGAGCTTATATCGTTTTCTATTTTCATTGCAGCTGTTTGTTTCCAATACATATTTCTGATTATTTGTAGATCTTTTCCATAATATTGAGTTTTTATAGTTGGTTGATCAATTCTTCATGTCTTACCCGATCGAAAGCCTTGGTATAATCAACAAAGCATAAATATAAATCCTTATTCATCTCGATTGACTTCTCTATAATAGTTCTTAGGATGTATATGGCATTAATAGTTCCTTTCCCTTCGACAAATCCACACTGTTCTTCTGCTATTTTTCTTTTGATTCTATTCCTTGTCCTCATCATGATTATTCTTAACAGGATTTTTGTTACATGACTCATCAAGCTGATTGTGCGATGGACTTCGCATTCTATAGCCCCTGTCTTCTTTGGAAAAGCAATGAAAATTGATTTTGACATATCTTTGGGGATTTTCCAGTGTCATAAATTTCATTTAGGACGACTTTTTTTTCAATACCAAATTCCTCCAGGGCTTCAATCGTCTCTGTAGTAATGTTGTCTGGTCCTGGGGCTTTTCCTGGTTTCCTCTTTTTCAATGCTGCTCTAACTTCATCTTTCATTATGGGTGGTCCTTCAACGTTCTTTCTTATAATGTGTTCGTTTCTGTTATCCTGAAAAAGGTCTTTAATGTACTCTCCCCATCTGTCTAATATTTTGTCTTTTTTCATGATAAGCGTACCATCTTTCGATTTAAAGCAACCAGTTGATGTGCATGTCTTTTTCCTGTGGACAATTTCTTCAATTCTTCTGTACATACCCCGAGGATCTGTTTTGTGTCGGTCTTCTGTTTCTTTGCACTTTGTTTTCAGCCAAGCTTCCTTAGCTTCATTGCACCTATTCCAGATTTCTTTGTTTATCTTCCTGTATATCTCCTCCTTTCCCTTTGTCTTTCTCCGTTCCTCCATCAAGCCTAGACTTTCTTTTGTCATCCAGTTCTTTTTTGCTTTTCTATCTACTCTAGGGATTTCTTCACAAGCTTCATTTATCGAGTTTCTCAACTTCGTCCATTGTTCGTCACTGTTACCAACGTCTTCCAGAGCACTGAATTTGTTTTAAACATGTACGTTAAATTTTTTACGTATTGATTCATCTGTCTTTAAGAGTCCAAGATTTAGTTTGATGTTGCTTTTGGTCTGTTTCCTTTTCCTTAATTAGGACAAGACCAACAGATCAAATAACCTCCCCTGAAAATATCACAGCACGTCTGTGTTTGAACATTGTTGTTGTTTTAATGGCTTTACCTGCTGTGTGCATGTAGTATATGTTGTTGTTTTTAATGGCTTTACCTGCTGTGTGCATGTAGTATATGTTGTTGTTTTTAATGACTTTACCTGCTCTGTGCATGTAGTATATGTTGTTGTTTAAATGACTTTACCTGCTGTGTGCATATAGTATATGTTGTTGTTTTTAATGACTTTACCTGCTCTGTGCATGTAGTATATGTTGTTGTTTTTAATGACTTTACCTGCTCTGTGCATGTAGTATATGTTGTTGTTTTTAATGACTTTACCTGCTCTGTGCATGTAGTATATGTTGTTTTTAATGACTTTACCTGCTCTGTGCATATAGTATATGTTGTTGTTTTTAATGACTTTACCTGCTCTGTGCATGTAGTATATGTTGTTGTTTTTAATGACTTTACCTGCTCTGTGCATGTAGTATATGTTGTTGTTTTTAATGACTTTACCTGCTCTGTGCATGTAGTATATGTTGTTTTTAATGACTTTACCTGCTCTGTGCATGTAGTATATGTTGTTGTTTTTAATGACTTTACCTGCTCTGTGCATGTAGTATATGTTGTTTTTAATGACTTTACCTGCTCTGTGCATGTAGTATATGTTGTTGTTTTTAATGACTTTACCTGCTGTGTGCATGTAGTATATGTTGTTTTTAATGACTTTACCTGCTCTGTGCATGTAGTATATGTTGTTGTTTTTAATGACTTTACCTGCTCTGTGCATGTAGTATATGTTGTTGTTTTTAATGACTTTACCTGCTCTGTGCATGTAGTATATGTTGTTGTTTTTAATGACTTTACCTGCTCTGTGCATGTAGTATATGTTGTTGTTTTTAATGACTTTACCTGCTCTGTGCATGTAGTATATGTTGTTGTTTTTAATGACTTTACCTGCTCTGTGCATGTAGTATATGTTGTTGTTTTTAATGACTTTACCTGCTCTGTGCATGTAGTATATGTTGTTGTTTTTAATGACTTTACCTGCTCTGTGCATGTAGTATATGTTGTTGTTTTAATGGCTTTACCTGCTCTGTGCATGTAGTATATGTTGTTGTTTTTAATGACTTTACCTGCTCTGTGCATGTAGTATATGTTGTTTTTAATGACTTTACTTGCTCTGTGCATGTAGTATATGTTGTTTTAATGACTTTACCTGCTCTGTGCATGTAGTATATGTTGTTGTTTTTAATGGCTTTACCTGCTCTGTGCATGTAGTATATGTTGTTGTTTTTATTGACTTTACCTGCTCTGTGCATGTAGTATATGTTGTTGCGCAGTCAGCACACTGCTGTTTTGGTGGGTAGTGAATGTCATCTGAGCAAGAGACAAACATGTACATAGTCTTTAGAAAGAGTAGATATGAATCGGTCAGCAATGCAGAAAAGGAGCAGGTCACACAAAGAAAGAGCAATAGAAAAGATAAAATTTCTGGTGCAGAATATCCAGAAGATGGGGTTTGTCACCCTCATTGGGGAACAGGGCTTCTCAATGCGGTTCTCCACAAAACAATACACTACAGATTGGATCAATTTAGAAGTAGGCATAGCCATGGACTGTGTAATTCTCCAATACTGTTCGTGTTAGCAATGGAGGTCATCCTGAAAGCAGCAGTGAGGACTTCAGGCCCAGCTGCCCTCAGAAACGGATACTAAATGCCCCCTCTAAAAAGCCTTCATGGACAACAGAACAGTGCTTTCCACAAAAGAAGAAGAAACACGCGGGATCCTGAAATAGTTGGACAAAGTTGTCGCCTCATCTAGGATGAATTTCAGACCAAAAGAGTCACAGAGCCTTTCACTGAGGAAAGGTAAAGTAGATGCAACAGTAACATTTACTGTCGCCAATCAGTCCATTCCAATCCAACAGTGATAGAAGAATCAGTGAAAAGCCTCGGAAGGTGGTATAACGACTCCCTGAAAGATACACAAACTGGTAAGGAAACCAAGCAACAAGCAAATGACAGAAGAATGTTTGCACGTAATAGACCGCCGTGGCCTTCTTGGCAAACACAAAGTATGGTGCCTGCAGTTCATGCTGATTCCAAGGCTCCTCTGGCCTCAGTTGATATATGATATCTGCACTAGCACAGGGAATCAGTGGAGGCCAAAATCAACAAATACACAAGGAAATGGCTTAGTATTCCACCCAGTCTCATTGATGTTGTGCTCTTGTCGCCAGGCAAAGCTGAAGCTACCCCTAAAATCCATTGTTGAGGAGTACAAGGCAGGAAAGGTCAGGCCTCTTAGCATGCTTGAAGACACCGGAGATAAGGTTGTGAGATCAATCCAGCCCAAGCTGAGGACTGGTAGAAAATGGAAAGTCCAGGAGGCGCTGGTAGCAGCGAAGGAAAGCCTCATGGTCAGAGAAATAATAGGGCACACGTTGATCAACAGGCAGGTATTGGGATCAACAAAAATGGAGTGGTGGTCAAGGGCCAATGGGAAGGCAAAAAGAGATATGATAATACAAGAGATGAAGAAAGAAGAGGATGCCACAAGACTTCAGAAGGCAGTTCAGCAAGGCCAACAGGGGCAGTAGACGATTTGGGGAAAGTGCACTCTAAAGAAGTCTTTGACTTGTGGCATATGGATCCTCTCAGAATCAGTTTCATCCTCAGATCTGTGTATGACCTCCTGCCCTCGAATGCTAATCTGGTGAGATGGGGGAAATCAGATAATCCTGCTTGCCTGCTCTGCCAGGGCAAACAGATAGTGGAACGTGTCATGAGCTCATGCAAGGTAGCGCTAACCCAAAGAAGATACACATGGAGGCACAATCAAGTGCTTTAAGAGATCGCACAGGCGATCAGCATTGCAACCAGCTCTACCAGAGGGAAAAAATTGCTACCAGAAGCTCCAACAACCTTCTACACGGCAGGAGGCAGGAAAAAATGGCCTGAAAAAAGATGTGACTCCCAGAGCATGGAAACGGGGTCTGCTGGGTGAAGCAGACGACTGAAAAGTATGTCAGTCTAGCCAGCAACTTGAAGACATCTGGCTTTCAAGCCAAAGTCCTCGCCATAGAGGTTGGAGCAAGGGGGTTGACAGGCACATCAGCCTATAATCTCATGAAGCAGCTCTCAATTTCAGGGAGAGAGATGACCAGAGCCCTAAAGGCAATGGCAAAAGCAGCAAAAAAAAAGCTCCAGCTGGATCTGGACCAGGAGGAACGAAAGTGAACTTCATAAGGCTTAAAATTCCCCCATAAGTTGCTGATGACCGATAGTCAAGTGGTTAAGACATCAGTCACAAGGGTGACTTTGTCTTGAGAAACCTGACCATCTAGATGCGCGGGTTTTATTCCCGGAGGAAGACAAAGTTCTAAAAGAAAAAAACGACAGCTGACGGACATCCAGCAGTCATGACCTGGATGTGGCCTGGCCCCCATAGAGTGTCAGAAGTTGAGGGCCGAAACACTTGCTTGATGGGGGGGTGGGGGTTCCTCCTGTGAAGACCTTGTGCTGTCCAACTGTCCCAACTGACTGAAAATGTAATCAACGAATTTGTGTTTTAGCGTATCTGATTATTTTACTGTTAAGGAAGACTGAAAAACGTATAGGCCTACCCAACTGATGATACCATCCCCAACTGAACATACCACTCAACCACAAACATAAAATCACAAAATCCAACATTCAAAGTGTGCTAACAATTATTAGGGCCTAAACCTGCGTTCAGTTGAAAGATGTGAATTTGACGATGTGTGATGCAATACATAAAAGATGCGCAATGAAATGATTCACCTCCAGTTGAACTACAGTAAGACATGAGTCAGTGCCAATCCACACATCATACACAATGAGTTAACACACTGTAAAACATTTCAGCAAGGACTAATCAATACTCAGCATGGGAAATGGCCAGTATGGTCTGTTATCATTCAGATCAAATCATGTAAAGGCACATCCACACTTGTCTGTACATCTTGCACACAATGTGTTAAAGTTAAAGGAACAGACACACGTTTGTCATTAAACTTTATTCTCCACTGTAGTATACATACATACACATACACACATTACATATTCACATATTCACAGTGTCTGGTTAGCTCCTGTAACGTGGCCAGGGACCGTAGATCCGGTATTTCGAGTTCAATTCCAGCCCACAACATGAAAACTGTTTTACTGCCCATCTTAATACAAAGTATTACTGATCAAACACAACATGAAAACTGTTTTACTGCCCATCTTAATACAAAGTATTACTGATCAAACACAACATGAAAACTGTTTTACTGCCCATCTTAATGCAAAGTATTACTGATCAAACACAACATGAAAACTGTTTTACTGCCCATCTTAATACAAAGTATTACTGATCAAACACAACATGAAAACTGTTTTACTGCCCATCTTAATACAAAGTATTACTGATCAAACACAACATGAAAACTGTTTTACTGCCCATCTTAATACAAAGTATTACTGATCAAACACAACATGAAAACTGTTTTACTGCCCATCTTAATGCAAAGTATTACTGATCAAACACAACATGAAAACTGTTTTACTGCCCATCTTAATACAAAGTATTACTGATCAAACACAACATGAAAACTGTTTTACTGCCCATCTTAATACAAAGTATTACTGATCAAACACAACATGAAAACTGTTTTACTGCCCATCTTAATACAAAGTATTACTGATCAAACACAACATGAAAACTGTTTTACTGCCCATCTTAATACAAAGTATTACTGATCAAACACAAACATAGACAGCGGAAGAATAAACCAAACACATACAATGGAAGAATAAGCCCAAGTTATACTGATCGATGCATCTGTTTAGTGACTGTTTCTGCTTAAAGTAAAACCCAGCGAGATTTGGTCATTTCACTAGCATCATGGACAGTGTGACGTGTGTGTGACGTCAGTTTGCAACATTCTCTCTCCGTCCATAAACAACCTGAGACACTTGCAGAGATATTTCTATCTCAAAGTCCACACAAATACACACCACACACACACACACACACACACACACACACACACACACACACACACACACACACACACACATACACACACACATACACACACATACACACACACGTACATGGTGATAGACTCTGCCATCAAACTGACACATCACCAAAGTATACTGTATCTTATGGTTGATGTGGGGTTTATGTGGATACAATACTGATATTGGACCAGCAAAGTATACTGTATCTTATGGTTGATGTGGGGTTTATGTGGATACAATACTGATATTGGACCACAGCAAAGTATACTGTATCTTATGGTTGATGTGGGGTTTATGTGGATACAATATTGATATTGGACCAGCAAAGTATACTGTATCTTATGGTTGATGTGGGGTTTATGTGGATACAATACTGATATTGGACCAGCAAAGTATACTGTATCTTATGGTTGATGTGGGGTTTATGTGGATACAATACTGATATTGGATTCACTCATGTTCTGTCATAGACATGTATAGAAAGGAGTCCTGTGTCCTTTATTCTGTTTCTGTCGGTCCCTTGTCTATGGAATAGCAGTTGTTGTATACTGTTTAAATGGGATTAGGGATCTGTGTGCATCTGCTGTCGTCTGCTTATTCTATTAATGGCCAGCAGTATGAGCATGTTCCCATCCCCTCTTCCTCACTGACCAGGTAGACATTTACAGCTGGGTAAAGTGACCAGGTAGACATTTACAGCTGGGTAAAGTGACCAGGTAGACATTTACAGCTGGGTAAAGTGACCAGTAGACATTTACAGCTGGGTAAAGTGACCAGGTAGACATTTACAGCTGGGTAAAGTCACCAGGTAGACATTTACAGCTAGGTAAAGTCACCAGGTAGACATTTACAGCTGGGTAAAATGACCAGGTAGACATTTACAGCTAGGTAAAGAGACCAGGTAGACATTTACAGCTAGGTAAAGAGACCAGGTAGACATTTACAGCTGGGTAAAGTGACCAGGTAGACATTTACAGCTAGGTAAAGAGACCAGGTAGACATTTACAGCTAGGTAAAGTCACCAGGTAGACATTTACAGCTAGGTAAAATCACCAGGTAGACATTTACAGCTAGGTAAAGAGACCAGGTAGACATTTACAGCTAGGTAAAGAGACCAGGTAGACATTTACAGCTAGGTAAAGTCACCAGGTAGACATTTACAGCTAGGTAAAGAGACCAGGTAGACATTTACAGCTAGGTAAAGAGACCAGGTAGACATTTACAGCTGGGTAAAGTGCAGGTCCTAATGGAGGCTTGATCCCAAACAATCAGATGTTGGAAGACAGGGATTTTGCATCAGTCTTGCTCTACGCCAAACAGACTTCTGTTCAATGTTTTCCATTCCTCAAAATGTACGACATCTCATCTCTCGTGTTGTTCCTGGCAATCAACTCTGGCGGTAGTGTCTGCTGCAGCAATAACCAGACATGTCGCTTTCACGTTCGGCACAAGAACCAGTTAGAAACTGTCCACATCTTTACAGTTTTCCGAGTAAGACACAAGACTCAGTTAGGGACCCAGCAAACACACCACACGATTCACAGTCACACTGATTCTTCACGCCTTTTCCACGTCACGTGGGTGTCCACATTATAGTCCACTAACGGATTACAACCTTTCGGTGTGTATATATACTCCACTAACTGACTACAACCATACAGTGTGTGTATATATTCCACTGACTACAACTATATGGTGTGTACCTGCAGCTAGATCAACATGATTCAATTCAAGAACCGTTTATTGTCATATTAACTAATGTTGTACTGACAAAAATCATATATTGTCATATTAACTAATGTTGTAGTGACAAGAATCATATATTGTCATATTTACTAATGTTGTAGTGACAAAAATCATATATTGTCATATTAACTAATGTTGTACTGACAAGAATCATATATTGTCATATTAACTAATGTTGTAATGACAAGAATCATATATTGTCATATTAACCAATGTTGTACTGACAAGAATCATATATTGTCACCATGACTGATGTTTTTATTTGAAGGTTCCAGGCGGTGCTCCACCAAAAGGCCCTTAGGGCAAGACCCTTGATAGTCCAGATGACTTCCATGTTGTTTTTTTCTTTGTTCGTGCTGGCTCTTGTAGTGATGGTAGGTGAACCAGGCGGTGAGCAGAGCGCTGGCTCTTGTAGTGATGGTAGGTGAACCAGGCGGTGAGCAGAGCGCTGGCTCTTGTAGTGATGGTAGGTGGACCAGGCAGTGAGCAGAGTGCTGGCTCTTGTAGTGATGGTAGGTGAACCAGGCGGTGAGCAGAGCGCTGGCTCTTGTAGTGATGGTAGGTGAATCAGGCGGTGAGCAGAGCGCTGGCTCTTGTAGTGATGGTAGGTGAACCAGGCGGTGAGCAGAGCGCTGGCTCTTGTAGTGATGGTAGGTGAACCAGGCGGTGAGCAGAGCGCTGGCTCTTGTAGTGATGGTAGGTGAACCAGGCGGTGAGCAGAGCGCTGGCTCTTGTAGTGATGGTAGGTGAACCAGGCGGTGAGCAGAGCGCTGGCTCTTGTAGTGATGGTAGGTGAATCAGGCGGTGAGCAGAGCGCTGGCTCTTGTAGTGATGGTAGGTGAACCAGGCGGTGAGCAGAGCGCTGGCTCTTGTAGTGATGGTATCATGTTCTGCTGTGTCATGCTGTGTCATGCTGTGTCATACTGTATCATGTTCTGCTGTGTCATGCTGTGTCATGTTGTATCATGTTCTGCTGTGTCATGCTGTGTCATGCTGTATCATGTTCTGCTGTCATGCTGTGTCATGTTGTATCATGTTCTGCTGTGTCATGTGTCATGCTGTATCATGCTGTATCATGTTCTGCACTGTACTACACTACACTGCACTGCACTGCTCTACACTACACTGCACTACACTACACTACACTGCACTGCACTACACTACACCACACTACACTACACTAAACTACACTACACTGCGCTGCACTGCACTGCACTACACTACACTGCACTACACTACACTACACTGCACTACACTTCACTACACTGCACTGCACTACACTACACTACACTGCACTACACTACACTACACTACACTACACTGCACTGCACTACACTACACTGCACTACACTACACTACACTGCACTACACTACACTACACTACACTACACTACACTACACTACACTACACTACACTACACTACACTACACTACACTGCACTACACTTACGAACTTACGTTGTTTAGAATCAGGCTGGAGTGGACAGGCTCAAAGTGTGGTTGTGGATGCAGACGGAGTGGCCGAGTTCAACACCAGCCTACATGGACCGGACGGCGTGTGTCTGGTGTTTGACCACTTCAGTGGAAAACACGAAGCTCTCCTTCGACTGTACGCCAACATGACACGACAGGATATCCCTGACATCAACATGACCAGTTGGGGGCAGACCATCTACCCAAATGGAAGCAACATCAATTTGAACATGTCCTATCTGATTTCTGATCCTAAGAGTACGATGTCAGACTTCTTTGTTCAAGCTGCAATGTTCGTCAAAAGTGATGAGGAAGCTAACAGAACCAGAAAAGTTTACCTCAGCAGTTTTAGGGTTGACAAGAGATCCAACTTGGAAGTGTACGCACATCTAAACATCGATACAGCACAAAGCCAGAGCAAGATGGAAGGGCTTCTAGATGTCACCGCCACCACTAGGTTCTACTCTTGTGACGGTCAGTTATGTCTCATCAGATCTTATACCATGAGCGAAGAGATTCCAGTTAACCGAGCCGACCACACGGGCCCTTTCCCGCAACATTTCGCTGGGTTTGTAACCGACACGTATGGAGAGAACATATCAAGGGACTATTACCTGGGAGAGAAATGCGACGTTTGCTGCCTATTCATAGGAGATAAGCCATCATCTGTGGAATTTGTCCGCCAGACTGAAGCAGGACAGTCTGACCCACTACCCGTAATCTCCTCGTCCGCTTCGGAATACCGAGCTGAAAGGGTGTTTAGGTTTGTCAACGTGACGCAGGAAGTTGTTGGCAACTATTTGTGTAAGGCAAAGTCAGGCGAAAGGGAAGTTACTTACAAAATCCACGTGAACATGATCATACCACGCTGAAATCCACACCAGTTTTTTTTCTTCTTTACGCTGAAATCTACACCAGGTTGTTTTTTTTAACGCAGCAACGTACACCAGGGTTTTTCTCCTCACGCTGTAATCTACACCAGGTTGTTTTTTTTAACGCAGCAACGTACACCAGGGTTTTTCTCCTCACGCTGTAATCTACACC
>JAPXFY010001450.1:12500-36186 GCA_030674185.1 Monoplex corrugatus | reverse complement strand
CGTAGGCAGCGAGTCGCTGCACAGTCTGCATACACTGTCTTTGGTGGGTGTGTGCATGGTAAGTATTTTCATGTTTCTATAAGCCACCAGGCACTAACGTGAAGCAAAGTATAATTAACGTGCATAATTGATGTTCTGAGTGCGGACACACACAAAAGATTTTTAGGGGGGGGGGGGGAGCATAATCGTCAACGCCATGCGGCTGGGCACATGATAATGATAGGAACCAGGAAAAAAAAAAAAAAAAAAACACGGGGGAAAAAAAAAGAAAAAAAGAACGCATATCTGATACAACCAGACAAGACAGGCACAAATTTTGGGCCAATTGGCCTTTGTCAAGAGTAAGATCACAAACAAACAAACACCAGATACAAAAATTAGGAGAAAAAGACTGAAACTTCCCTGCTGCTTCCGTCTAGTGTGAGAAAAGGATTTTCTGGTTCCTGTTTGCTTGAACGCGGGCAGTCACACTTGTTTTGGATCACAGCCTAGAAGAAGAAGAAGAAGACGAAATAGAAGAAGAAGAAGAAGAAGAAGAAGAAGAAGAAGAAGAAGAAGAAGAAGAAGAAGAAGAAGAAGAATGATGATGATGATGATGATGATGATACTTAGATATTAGCGACAATTATGGGTGTCCACGACTGCCTTGTCTTAGGTGGAAGGTTGTCTGCTGTTGTAGTATATCACTTCTGTTTGAAATTTGAGTTTTGCAAATCTGTTGCTGAACAAAAATGTACCAGCAAACAAAGCTCCGCCCAAGTGGTACAAAGGCAAGACACACCATAGCCAATGGAGCCCTGAAGACCATGGGCATGTGTAATGAAGAGAATGCTGAGAATCTTTTATCAGACAGACAAATCTGCAGGTGTTGACTTCTGTATGATGCATTTTGAAATCGACCCACAAGCTTTAAGCAACTGTATATCAGATAGACAAATCTGTAGGTGTTGACTTCTGTATGATGCATTTTGAAATCGACCCACAAGCTTTAAGCAACTGCATATCAGATAGACAAATCTGTAGGTGTTGACTTCTGTATGATGCATTTTGAAATCGACCCACAAACTTTAAGCAACTGCAAAATTATTTGTCAAATCTGCTGCTGCCTACAACTTGCATAACTTCTATAACACGTCCTCACTGCAACATGCTGCTGCACAAGACGTTTGTGACCTCGACACAGCCCGCTGTTGCATGAGAAACTGTGTGACTTGTAAAGCAGTGCTGATGCCATGGCAGTTTTGTGCGTGGATACCTCTGTGTGATAGATTGGATAGATTTTTTTTTCCTAAGAGTATACCGGGGCCACTACATTGTTGTTCTGCTGGTAATTCAAAGTGTGATACTGGATAAATTTCTTTTTTTGTAAGCGTATACCAGGGCCACTACTTCTCTGATGTGCTGGTAAATCAATGTTGAATAGCTGATGGTTTCCTTATAAGAGTAAACTAGGGCCATTAACTTACTGTTGTGCTGGTAACTCAAACATATATTGGCAGTTGAGTGCGGTAGCAACGTATTCGTATTTATGAGTGTACTAATGCCACTACTTTTTGTTGCACTGGTAACTCAGTGTATGATACTCAGTATCTATAAACACGTGTGATTTACTACCCCAGTGAGAATATATCATTGCCACAATGTTATTGTTGTACTGGTAATGCCAGACATATCCATAAACTCGATTGATTTATTTCCTTAGTGAGGACTATGTAATTGTCACAACGCTATTGTCGCAGTGGTAATTCCAGATATATTCATAAACTCATGTGATTTATTGTATCCAGTGAGAATATACCATGGCCACAATGTTGTTCTAGACCTAGTAATTACAGATATATCCATAAACTCATGTGATTTATTGTATCCAGTGAGAATATACCATGGCTACAATGTTGTTCTAGTAATTCCAGATACATCCATAAACTCATGATTTATTGTATCCAGTGAGAATATACCGTGGCCACAGTGTTGTTCTAGACCTAGTAATTCCAGATATATCCATAAACTCATGTGATTTATTGTATCCAGTGAGAATATACCATGGCTACAATGTTGTACTAGTAATTCCAGATATATTCATAAACTCATGTGATTTATTGTATCTAGTGAGAATATACCATGGCCACAATGTTGTACTAGTAATTATAATGATAATAATAATTACAATATTTATATAGCGCAAAATCTTGATAAAATCAAATCTAAGCGCTGAAACAGACACACACACACACGCACGTACGCACACACACGCAAGCACGCACACACACACACACACCGCGCGCGCGCGCGCGCACACACACACACACATACACACACGCACACGGCTATAAATGGGGAGAAAGAATAAAAGCAATGGAAAATTATAGAGAGCATATTATATACAATTATATATTACAATGTGATTCCCCTCCGAGTGGAGACAGGCTGCAGAGGGGATTGAGTGAGGTCAGGATTTTATGCAGAGGAGAAAAGGTGAGTTTTGAGAGCGGACTTGAAGGAGACAAAAGTAGGTTGCTGACGGACTGAGAGAGGAAGTTTGTTCCAGGAGAGCGGACCAGAAACAGAGAAGGCTCGTGGACCATTGGTATTGAGCTTAGTGCGTGGAAAGCGAAAAGTCAGAGGATCGGAGGCAGAGCGGAGGGTACGTGAGGGAAGATAGATCTCAAGTAGGCTTTACAGGTAATCGGGGGCTGCGTTATTGAAGCTTTTGTAGCACATGGTGTCTAGTTTGTACTGTATGCGCTTTGATACAGGGAGCCAGTGAAGTTGTGCCAGGAGAGGAGATATGTGGTCAGCTTTTTTCTTTTTGAGTACAAGGCGTGCAGCATTGTTTTGAATTCGCTGTAGGATGTGAATGGTGGAGGCAGGAAGACCGGACAGGAGTGAATTGCAATAGTCAATGCGAGACATTATGAAGGAGAGAACGAGTTTTGCAGTTGTTCCGACAGAGAGATACTTCCTGATCAGGCTTATACGATGGAGGTGATGGTAGCAAGATCTGGCAGTTTGAGAAACAAAGTTGTTCATGGAGAGGGTAGAGTCAACGCAGACACCAAGGTTTTTAGCTGAATCAGAAATTGGGACTGATGTGTTACATAATGGGAGAGAAAGAGGAGGCAGCTGAGAAAGTTTCTGACGGGTGCCAATGAGGATAGCTTCTGTCTTGTCATCATAAGCTGAAGTTTGTTGTATGTCATCCAATTTTTAATGTCCGAGTAACACTCAGTGGTGCGAGTCAGGAGGCGCTGTATATTGTCAGGTGAGTCACTGTCTTGGAGTTGGGTGTCATCAGCATAGAAGTGGTGTTTTATAGAGTGGGAGTTGATGATGGTGGACAGGGGGGAGGTGTAAAGAGTGAAAAGAACAGGGCCAAGGACAGATCCTTGTGGAACACCACAGGTCAGGTATGCAGGTTGAGAGTAAGTGCCATTGATGAGAACAGTTTGTTTTCTGTTTGATAGATATGAAGTGAACCAGGAGAGAGCAATGTCAGAGATGCCAAAAGTATGATGAAGTCTAGAAAGGAGAATACCATGATGAATGGTATCAAAGGCTGCAGACAGATCAAGGAGTGTGAGGAGAGAGTCTTTGCCAGTATCAGTTGCAAGGAGGAGATTGTTGAGAATGTGTAGCAAGGCAGTTCAGTGCTATGGCAGATATATCCATAAACTCATGTGATTTATTGTATCCAGTGATATAATAACAGTTGCAGTTTCAGTGCTATGGCAGATATATCCATAAACTCATGTGATTTATTGTATCCAGTGAGAATATAACATGGCCACAATGTTGTTCTAGACCTAGTAATTCCAGATATATCCATAAACTCTTGATTTATTGTATCCAGTGAGAATATACCATGGCTACAATGTTGTTCTATTAATTCCAGATATATCCATAAACTCATGTGATTTATTGTATCCAGTGAGAATATACCATGGCCACAGTGTTATTCTAGACCTAGTAATTCCAGATATATTCATAAACTCATGTGATTTATTTTTTCTAGTGAGAATATACCATTCCCACAATGTGACTGTTCCACTTGTAATTTCAGTTACAGTTATCAGCAAGCTGATCATACCATGTTTGGTGTCTTGACAATATGAATGATGGTTGAAAGTGTCTACAGAGCCATATCATCTTTGTTGTTTTGTTGTTGAACCCATATTTGGGGGGGGGGGGGGAGATAATTTGACAGTCATTCTACATGGTATTTGCCAGCAGGTAATATTTTGTCAGTGGTTCAGCGGTTATGTTCACACACACACACACACACACACACACACAGAGGAGAGAGAAGAGAGAGAGAGAGGAGAGAAGAGAGAAGAGAGAGAGAGAGACACACACACACACACACACAATTTAGTTTGTTTGTTTGATTGTGTGTGTGTTTATATGTGTGTGCGTGTTTGCTTGTGCGCGCACACGCGTGTGCGTGCACACGCGCGCGTTCGCATGATGTTCGTGTTCATGAGTTTGTGCTTATGTTTGGTCGATTGGTTTTGTTTCAATTTTGTTTTTTGTCCTGGTTCTGTTTTTTAAATGTGTTTATGTGTGTGTGTTTCTTTTTTATTTGGATTTTCTTTGTTTTTCTATTTGCATGTTTTGAGGGACGAGATATCGATGATTTGTATGGAGAGGTGGGTAATAGGCTTTTTATACGTTTGTCTGTTTGTCAACCATAGTGTAACAATGAAGGGAGTGACAGTACTTTGTGCTTCTGACAAGCAAGACAATCGATGTTGCCTGCCACATGAGGGAAGTATATAATGACTGACATAAAGCCAACTTTATTTATTCGACTTTGTTGTTTAAACTAAATGATGCGGGCTTTGTCAACCAAACCACTTCAGCATACACAGCTTTGAAAATTTCAGAATGTGTGTTCTGTGTTTATCAACATAATAATAATGATAATGACATAATAATAATGACATTTATATGGTACCCAATCCTGATGTAGAGATCAAACCAAGGCATGCGCTCTTATCATTCAGCAAAGTAGTTACACCCAACAACGACCCAAACTCCAGGGCACAAAAACACATGCAAACCGGGAGGGAGAGGACAGGAGGAGAGTGGGGCAAAAGGGTAGGCATGTAAAGGCAGAAATCACTGCTGGACAAAAAGGAGGGCCTATATCTTCAAGATAGACTTGAGGAAGACAGAGTGTGTGACTGTCGAACAGACGGGGACAGATCGTGCCAGTCGTATGGACGAGATACGGAAAAAGGACGGCTATCGAGTGTGGAACATTTGTATCAAGGAATTTATTAACCCTTTGACTCCCGCACCCTGTCCACCAGCATCCTGTGTTGTCAACCATACAAGCAAAACAAAAACTTAACCCTTTGATTCCCTCACCCTATCCACCAGCTTCCTGCAGGAAGCTGGTGGATAGGGTGAGGGAGTCAAAGGGTTAAGTTTTCGTAGTTGGTGTATAGGGTGTGGGAGTCAAAGGATTAAACAAGTCGTATCAGAAGCAGAACGGAGAGGTTGGGCAGGGGTGTACATTTGGAGGTGGTCACATAGATAAACAGGTGCAGTTCCATTGATATACTTTAACATTTTGTAAGACATTCATTGAGAAACAGGTAACCAGTGGAGAAAGTGAAGCAAGGGAGTGATATGATCATGCTCTTTTTACAAAGGGCAGGACAGGCCATCGGATTCTGACTACATACCGGGCGCATGTCACAGAACAAGCAGGCAAGCCAGAGAACAGAGAGTTACAATAATCGATGTCTGACAAGACAAGAGAAGTCGCAAGTTTAGATGCTGTTGAAAGATAATGGCGAAAGGAATTGAATTTCGCAAGTGACGGTAACAAGATTGACAGGTTTGAGTAATGTATTTCTGCATAGAGAATTGAGGATTAAGAACAATGCCAAGGTTCTTGACTGAATCAGATGGTACAATAGTGTTGTCGTCTAGTTGGATAGAACATTTATTTATGGTGGAAAGTTTGTGCTTTGTGCCAATAAGCATTGTTTCAGTCTTATCTCCAGTCAGTTCTAGTTTACTGTATCAACCAGTTCTGGGTCTCAACATAATAATCAGAGGCTTCGGAAAGAAGAGTTGAAAGATTTTCAAGAGATGCACTGTTGCACAGCTGGGAATCATCAGTACAAGAATAGGAGGGTTGTGCTGACTGATGACGTTGGCAAGTAGTGCGATGTAGAGTTTGAAGAGGACTGGCCCCAGTACAGAACCTCGATGGGACTCTTTTATTCACATTTAACCGGCTTGGACTTAAATCATTTACCATGACTGACTGAAAACGGTCAAACATGTATGACAAAAACCAAGAAAGAACGCTACCTTGGATGTGTGCTCCAGTCGAGCGAGGAGGATGGTGTGGTCAATGGTGTCAAAAGCAGCCGAAAGATTTAAAAGAATATGGAGGGAAATTCAGCCACAGTCAGCTGAAAGTAACAAATTCATAATGTTAACGAGAGCAGTTTCGGTGCTGTGGTCAGCACGGTAAGCTGACTGAAAAGGATGGTGAAGATTGTTGGCTGAGAGATGATTCAAAACCACTTTCTCAAGGAGCTTGGAAAGGGCGGGCAAGTTGGAGAGAACACAACAGTTCCTGAAAATGTTAGGATCGAGAATTCTTTTTCAGCATAGGTCGAAGAATGACTGCTTTGAGAGAAGATGGGAGAGATCCAGTGAAAAGAGAGGTGTTGGTGATATGCATTGTAGATAGAAGCAGCTCGGGAAGTGTTCGTAAAAAGGAGACAGATATGGGGTCGAGTTCACGAGACTTGAATGACATTTCTTTCAGGATGTTGGCAATCGGAGTTTCAGAAACTAAATAGTGAACAGGAGGCCTGTAAATGGAAGATCAGGAAGAGATGCAAGAAAAGAGGTTTTGTCTAGACTGGCTCGAAGATCGTTAATTTTGGAAAAGAAAAAAATTTGAAAAAGTCCATGGGAAGTCTGTAGGATTGATGTTAGAGGGAAGTGGAAATGACTTAGCAGTACCAAAAGGTCAGACATGACCAGAGAACAGGCGTCTTGCAGTTGTAGATTCAAGGACCTGGGTAGAATAACGGTCAGATTTAGCTTTCGAGATCATTTTTGTAACTCCTTTTACATTCTCTCGAAAAATCTGTGAATGAACTACATGTTTAAAGGACGGCCACTGACGTTCAGCACATCTAGAGCTTGTTCTGGCCACCTTTGTTTCATTTGTGTACCAGGATACAGATGGATAGTCAGGCAGAACACGGTTGGTGTGTATGCTCATCTAGAAGCTAGTGCAAGACTGAGTTGTAGTGACTAGCAGGATTGGAGGAATTTTAAAGAGAGGAGAGACGATTAACAATTTCAGATGAGGATTTAACTTTGGTAGATTTCAGGTTGCGATGGGTAACAGTTCATTTCCGGCGTACTGGTTTAGACAGATAGAGTGAAAATAACACAGCAGAATGGTCTGAAGGAAGTTGGTCCAGGGTTGAGACTGATGTAACAGTTCATTGGTGTTACAGACCATCAGCCGGTCAGCAATATGGCCTGAAGCGTGTGTGGGCTGAGCTACAAGCTGAGAGATAATAGTTAGAGAAAGACACAAGTGCTTGGTTTCCCAGTCGTTTTGATCATCACAGTGTTCATTGACATCGCCAAGAATGACGGGTTTTCCTGATGTTATATTGTTATAATCGAGGACCAATTCAGTTTCATCATGAGACATGGGAAGAGTGAGTTTGTTTGCAAGGCTGAGCGGAGGACGATACATACAAGAGAAAGTAACAGACTGATGTGACACATCATCATCATCATCGTCGTCGCTGCCGCCGCCGCCGCCACCACCGTCGTCGTCGTCGTCATAATCACCATAATTCACTAAACCAGACTACGACTAAAAACTGAGTAGTGGGCACGGATCACGACAAAATTTCAATCTCACTGATCATTTTGCAAGAAAAAGTTAAAATTGTCTGCTTGCATGCCTTATTTTTCGTTATTTTCCATAATCCTGCAGTACAAAATTAATATGCGTAGTATATACAGAAAAGGACACTGCAACATGGAACACCTTAACTACATTAGTAAATAATTGTAACCTATATTATGAAGACTCAAAACAAAAGGAAAAAGCTGCAACTGTAAAACGGGCTGTTGAGGTGGAATGAAATCACGAAGATGAAAGCTAGTTCCTAAGAGCATGATTAGATAAAAGAGATCACTGTCATGAATTACAAGAGAACATTGTCTTTAAACCGAAAAAAAAAATAGTACAATGCATTACACAAAATTAATACAAAAAAGTTAGAAGAATGACTGATGAAAAACTAGACACACACATTTAAAAAGCAGATTGTAGTTAAAGAGAAAATGAAGCTGATATTCCTTTAGGATGCAGGATTAGGAAGAGAAAAATGTAAACAAGGATGCCTTGTTGGGTAATGATACATATTAAAAAGTGTGCGTGCTTGCAACGAAACAGTGCTCTCTCTGATAATGCACGAGATATTTAAAAATTTTTTTTATTAACTATTTAGAAACTACTGGACCTTTTTGTTTGTCTGTCTGTAGTCTGCATGTATGTATGGTTATGCTTGTATGTGTACATGGGTATATGCTTGAAAATGTAGTAATTATGAAGTTATAAGATAAACAGAAAAGAGTTTAACACTGTCATTGTGTCTATGTCTTAGTTTAGTAGCTGATGGTTTGCACTGACTTTAATGGCAATTGTATTTCTATTTGACATTTGTCTTAACATTTTGGACCTCCATGATGTAACGTCCTTTCTTGATATTACTGATAATAAATCCACTGTAGTGCTTTGGAATCGTACACACATAACTTCAGACACCAGGAAATTGTTTCATTAAAATACGTAATATGACATCAAATCTTACGAATACGACACCAAAAACATCTGTTCATTTTGGAATTGAGAATAGCGAAACAACAATTCAAAATGTTTCAGTGCATAGTTATTTACAAACTGATGCTTACAATTCTTCTCTCCACGATGGATGTGCTGAAATCCGTTTTGACGAAATGGACTTTTTACCCTGGGACAATCCTGATAATATTGTCAGCGCAGAGGTAGAAGCAATTTCACACAGCATTAAGAATAATCTACTGGCAATCTTGTTCCTCATTGGTGGGCCAGCTAACGTCATCAACATGGCGGTTTTCTATAAACAGGGCCTACACGACCGTGTCAATCTGTGTCTCTTTGCCTTGTCCCTAGCGGATGAACTGTATTTAATTAGAAGTATGCTTTTTCATGGTGAACAACTGCATTTACAATTTACAACAAAAGAAAGGTTCGGTCCCATATTTACTTTCTTGAGCAACACTAATCTTGCATTTTTGTCAGGTCTTTCCTATGTTTCCCCTGTTCTGTCCGCCATCATTGCCAGTGAGAGATGTCTCTGTGTACTCAGGCCGCTGAAGTTCCAGACTTTACTTCGCACTAGAACAATGGGTGTTATCATTATTGTTGTGTATGTACTTGTGTTAGGTCTGTTTTTCATCGTGGCATTCGATATCGTATAGGTTGCCTGTACGATCCTGTTTCTGGTGCAGTTTTCAAGACAGCTGTCGTTTGGGAATTTTACAGAACCCACAAAGACTTCATTGATTTTTTGAACAGCTTCATATTTGGTATAGGTCTTTCTGGAGTAGTAACGATAGTGGTACTAATAACGACTATTATTACTGCCGTGAAACTTCGTCAGATTGTCGCATGGCGTGCTGGAACATCGTCATCGATTTCTCTCAGAGAAGTAGCGCTGACCAAAATGTTGATCGCTAATTCCACCTTCTTTATATCTTGTCTTTCTCCGGTTGCTGTGCTTACTTTTACTTGGTTCTTTTTCCCAGAGATGAACTCTGGGGGACGAAATCATAACTTCTATATAACTAGTATATGGATCGTTGAAATGTTCACTTTCATCAACGCCACTTTCAACATCTTTGTGTATTACGGCATGGGGTCTCGATACCGGGAAACCTTCTGGGCATTGCTCAGCAGAAAGTCACAATAAGATAAAACATAAGGTCCAATGAAAGATTAACAACCAAATGGACTTTGATATACAGCTTGAGCATCGTTCAGCAGAAAGTCACAGTAAGATAAAACGTAAGGTTCAGTAAAAGATTAACAACCAAATGGACTTTGATATACAGCAGTGTTAACAGCAAACACTGGAGCATCATGTCTGACTGCTCTTGCAATTGAACGAACAGTCTCTGTGATTGTGGTAAAACAACGTTGTGAGCTTCCAACTTCACCCCCCGTCCTGTGATTGTGGTAAAACATCGTTGTCAGCTTCCAACTACACCCCCCCCCCCTGTGATTGTGGTAAAACATCGTTGTCAGCTTCCAACTACACCCCCCGCCCCTCCTGTGATTGTGGTAAAACAACATTGTCAGCTTCCAACTACACCCCCCCCCCCCCCCGTGTGACTGTGGTAAAACAACGTTGTCAGCTTCCAACTTCACCCCCCCCTCCCCCTGTGATTGTGGTAAAACAACGTTATCAGCTTCCAACTACACAGCCCCACTCCCACCCCCTGTGATTGAGGTAAAACTACGTTGTTAGCTTCCAACTACACCCCCCCCCCCTCCTGTGATTGTGGTAAAACATCGTCAGTTTCCAACTACACCCCCCCCCCCCCCCTGTGATTGTGGTAAAACATCATTGTCAGCTTCTAATTACACCCCCCCCCCCCCGTGATTGTGGTAA
This sequence comes from Monoplex corrugatus, assembly GCA_030674185.1. Classification (NCBI taxonomy): domain Eukaryota; kingdom Metazoa; phylum Mollusca; class Gastropoda; order Littorinimorpha; family Ranellidae; genus Monoplex; species Monoplex corrugatus. The sequence continues at coordinate 25,468 of JAPXFY010001450.1, read as the reverse complement.
AATAACGTTGTCAGCTTCCAACTACACAGCCCCCTTCCCCCCCCCCCCCCCCCTGTGATTGAGGTAAAACATTGTTAGCTTCCAACTACACAGCCCCCCTCCCCCCTGTGATTTGTGGTAAAACAACGTTATCAGCTTCCAACTACACCCCCACCCCTGCAGTTGTGGTAAAACATCGTTGTGAGCTTCCAACTACAACCCCCCCCCCCCCACCTGTGATTGTGGTAAAACAACGTTGTCAGCTTCCAGCCTACACCCCCCCCCCCCTGTGATTGTGGTAAAACAAACGTTGTCAGCTTCCAACTACAACCCCCCCCCCACCCCTGCGGTTGTGGTAAAACATCGTTGTAAGCTTCCAACTACAACCCCCCCCCCCCACCTGTGATTGTGGTAAAACAACGTTGTCAGCTTTCAGGTACACCCCCTCCTCCCCCCCCCTGTGATTGTGGTAAAACAACGTTGTGAGCTTCCAACTACACTGCCCCCCCCCCCCCCCCATGTGATTGTGATAAAAACGTCAGCTTCCAACTACACCCCCCCACCCCTGCGGTTGTGGTAAAACATCGTTGTAAGCTTCCAACTACAACCCCCCCCCCTGTGATTGTGGTAAAACGTTGTCAACTTCCAACTACACCCCCTCCCCACCCCTGTGATTGTGGCAAAATATCGTCAGCTTCCAACTACACCCCCCCCCCTCCTACTATGATTGCGGTAAAACATCGTTGTCAGCTTCCAACTACACCCCCGCCCCTCCTGTGATTGTGGTAAAACAACGTTGTCAGCTCCCAATTACACATCCCCTGTGATTGTGTTAAAACATCATCGTTAGCTTCCAACTACACCCCCTGTGATTGTGGTAAAACAACGTTGTCAGCTTCCAACTACATACCCCCTGTGATTGTGGTAAAACAACGATGTCAGCTTCCAACTACTAAGTAACCCGACTAAAGTATCCTAGCTAGTTGTTATGCGGTTGGCGGATTGACGGGCTGCCCAAAAGAGATGAAGCACACACACACACACACGCACGCACACACACAGGCGCATACACAGACTGTAACCCATAGACATTGTATACTGTTGGTAATTATCATTACTCGGATTTTGACAAGGTGATAAGAGCACGTGGTACAGACAGACAGAGAAGAGAGTGAACAGTCTGATTTGATTGTGTTGAAGACAAATGGAGAATAAAGGGAAGAGTTTGACTGATTTGATTCTGGTGGAGACACTAGAGAAAAGAGTGAAGAGTTTGATTATTTCATTTGATTGTGATTAAGACTGATAGAGAGAAAGATGGAAGAGTTTGATGATTGATTTGATTCAGTCTAATGCCTGCTCCCGCCTCAGGTAATGTAACCGACGAGGATGTAGACCATAGCAAAGTGGAGAGAGGGAGCTTTTATAACCATATACTGATACCACCAGGACAATGATTATAGCAAAGTGGAAAGAGGGGGCATTTGTAATCCTATACTGATACCACTAGGACAATAATTATAGCAAAGTGGAGAGAGGGGGCATTTGTAATCCTATACTGATACCACCAGGACAATGATTATGTTAAGATGTGCAGAAAGGAGGCCGGTTTTATGCAGCACACGCACTGGTTAACATATGTCCATGTCGATGCTTTCCTACAACTTTTGCCACCACAGAACTGTATTTAGGTTGACCTGTGACCGTGTGTGTGTTTTAAGGGTGGTGGTTATATATGTGTGCTTGAGTTTATTATCAAACAAGAAAAAATCTTATGTTAGCTTGCACTTTCACTGATTACCTATTATTGCTTATGCACACTTTGTATTTGTGGTAAATTTATGAAAGAAAATTGCTTGGAAACAAATGACAAAAAAAGAAAGAAAATGTCAAAAAGAAAGAAAACGAGAGTAGACACGTATTGTGACGTTCAATGCTTCCCAACGAGAGTTGTTTGAATTTCATGCAGAAAATGTGTGTGACAAGAAAGTTTAGAGTACAAATCTTCTGACATGTTAGAGACTTCATTGATATCACTGACCCTGCACTCAGTGAAGGGGAAAAAAGAAGAATATGACAAATTTGGCAAATGCTGCACTGTACCATTTACTGAAAACTGCATGACGATGTGAAACATCATCAGCTTAGTGTCAGTCAGTCAGCCTGCTCCTGACATCCAGTGAAAATGGTGAACCAGCCTTCTCTAATGACATCACCACTTCTCTGTCTGGCCCATACCTTTTCCCCCACCGCCAGGTGTGCTGTGACCAGGGTAAAACCTTGATCATTAATGGTATTGGTACCATCGCCAAACGCGTAGTCCAAAGCGGAGCCTTCTTTGACAATGTCCACGTAAATGTGCCCGTGATGATTGACGGTCATCAACTTGAGGAAGAAGGAGTAGACACCTGCATAAGGAGCGGTGAAGATGCCTGTCTGAGGAGAGTAGCCGTTACCCACGTTTGTGATCTGGTCAAACTGCAAGATGGAGTGGGTGCTCATGTCCAGTCCTGCTTGTATGTTGTCTTTAGAGAACCTCACAGAGAAGGCGACTGCAATGCACATATTCTGTATATTACACTTAAGTTAACTCATTAAATAGTTCAAACATACAAGCAAAATTACTGCTTGTTCGTTGTTTTTAGAGAACCTCACAGAGAAGGCGACTGCAATGCATACATTCTGTATACTACACTTCAGGTAACTCATTCAACAGTTCAAACATGAAAGCAAAATTATTGCTTGTACAATCTGATGACTTGGCTAGAACACATCATCTATTGGTCCTTACGGTACAGTCAGAAATTATTCTACAGTCTCATTAAAGGTGTACTTTTCTTTTCTCAAACTTTTTCAAAATGCAAAAACGAATTCAACTTAATAACAGCAAACTATAATTGCAATTTTAGCACGAGACAAAATTTCGTGTATCTGCAAAAGATATAAAAATACATGTTGCAGAAGGACAAGCACATTTATAACGCATAATTAAAACCACGTAGAAAACAAGAGAAAATCAGCAGATATTTTTTATTCAAAAATCGGAAGGAATGAAGACAACTGCTTATAATGTAATAGGTGTTACACGGGGATGTTTCCAGGTTTACAATACTACATGTAGAGAAGAAAAAGTCGTCCCGTAATTAGGTCATTGACAAAAAGTTGATAGCAATCTCACTGGTCTACGGCCAACTGTACAAAGGTGGAGCCTGGTCATATCCCCTGTTCCCATTACTTTTCGCAAACAGGAGCACAGGGCATTAATAGCCGGCTATACTGAGGCTGGTGCATACATGCTGAGAGCTACTGTAGTTGTAAAGCAACTTTGTAGCGAGGGAAGTAAGGTTTATTCTGGTCTGACAATCTATTTCGGGAAATGCCTGTGTGAGACAGTGGTATTTTTTGTTTGTTTGGGGTTTGGTTTTGTATGGTTGGAATATCACAGGAGGTTTAAACTACAATCACAGTTAGAAGTGAACTAAGCTAAACTTTAAAAAAAAAATACGCGAGAAAATTATGAAAATGATTTCTCAAAACCATAGGAGTGTAATCAAAAGGCCTGTACAGAAAAAAATGCAGGAATAAGACAATATATTGAAACTAATATGAGCATTTACTGGACAGAAAGGTTGAGATCATTGACTTCACATACCTGGGCAGCTCAATCAACAACTGAAGAGACATGACCAAAAAACTGAATTGTCGCTTAGACAAAACAATGACAGCATTCAACAAGTAAGATCTTGGGCACGAAATGGAAAAACTTTGTGATAAACGATGAAGCAAGGCCAGGAAGCAAACTTATCCCAGTTACCAACATCATCTGCAAGTATCGACCGAGTTGGCTGGGCCATGCCACAAAGACTGCCGTCTTCCAGACTTGCCAACCAAGTCCTGAACTGTTATTGTTGTTTAAAGCCCAGCCTCAAAACATACAAAACTTCAACAGGGGGAAAATAAAGAAAAGAAAATTAAGTAGGCTACACATATCAATGCATTCGCGCACATAATCTAAGGACATTCCCCTGGCGTTGACCATTCCGTCCAATTTACGTCCTGAACTGGAATCCAGGAGGACATTGAAGGAGGGGACTGAGTCCTACATGTACAACTGGTGGACAGACGCTGGAGTATTCTTTACAGACCAGGACTGTTGAAGTGCTCATGATGCCTCATGTGTTGCACGACACGGATGCATCTAAAAGTTATTTGCAACATCATCGGCATCTCGTTTAATTTGCAGTTACGACCCTTGCAGGAATCCTTGCCTCTTCTGGCACGAAGTCTTTATACAAACACATTTACTCTGACTTCACTCATGTGATCCTGGCCTTTGTGCAACCTAATCCTGATTTGGTTTGTGTCTAAACAAGACAGTTCTGGAGGTTAACCATACACAGGTGTCTTCAATCAGTTAAGCTTTGACTGTTTGCAATAAGTAAGCAAGGGTGCGTCTTTGGTCTTGGGTACAAATGAATATGGTAAAGATCCACCAATAACCAGCTGAGAAGTGTTTTACCAAACTGTTTATTCACACACACACACACACACACACACACACACACACACACACACACACACACACACACACACACACAATGTTTAAGCAGGGTGCGTGCACAAACACAAATACGCACAAACAATATACAGACGTTGGCCTGCCAGTAAGTAAACTCGAGGCTTCAGGGTTCGCTCCCCGAAGATGCCTCGACTTTTCTCCTCAGTTTGACAGGAAAATCGAACTGAACGTCTAGTCCTTAGGAAGGGGACGAAGAGACGAGTCGGACCCGCGTGCCTTGTGGCTGCGCACGCTAAAGATCCTACGTCAGTTGAAAATCTTGGAGAGCAGGGCATTGCCTGGCTGCCTTGCCATAAAATATTGGAGAGATAGGTTGATTTCTCAGGTTGCACCCCTTGAAGACCGATTACCCTTCTTGCCTTTCTGAAGTCTTGGTTAAAAAAAAAAGTGAACATGAATTTGAAGCGAGGGAGAGGAGATGGGCGCCACCCTCATAATGCTGGCCCCAGGAAAAGTCGAGGCATTTGTCACCTCACTGCCCTACGACCTCAGAATTATGGAACTATCTTGATAGGATCTCAGGACCTGGCCAACTCAAGGGTTTATGCGCAGGTTTAAGGCTTGTGCCGTGATCATTCTGGATTTTCTCCAACACATGGCACCTGTGATGATAGTACATATGGAATTCATTCCGAGCGCGGCGACGTCATCTTGAGAAACTGAAACTGAAACATTTTACCATCATCACTGCCATCACTACCCACATACCCATCATAATCATCATCATCAGGTGCCTTGCCACATGGCGTTGGTGATTATGAATTTCCATCTCTATCACTTGTTGCCTCAAGCATCTCTTCCACCTCCTTGCCCCCAGCCACTCTGCAAATCCGTCTAGTATCTTCTCCCTGGGTCTACCTGGTGCTCTCTTTCCCTCCAGCTTTCCCGTTGTGACCAGGTGCTCCAATTCCCCTTTCCTCATAAAATGGTCTATAAATGTTGCCTGTCTTTTCCTAATCTTCCTTATGAATGATCTACTTGTGTCTTCCTCCATCAAGACTGTCTCGTTTGTTTTCTTTGCTGTCCATGGAACTCTCAACATTCTTCTCAGAAACCGGATCTCGGCTGCCTCAATCTTGTTCTGGCTTTGTTTGACTGTCCACGCCTCACAACCGTATAACAGTATTGGTTCTATATCACATTCAAGAACTCTGATGTTAATTGAAAGGCATTTGTTGGTAAGAATGCTTTTCATCTTTTTGAATGCTGTTTTCGCTTGGCCGATTCTGCTGGCTATTTCTGATGTGCATCTACCGTCTGGTGAAATGATCGTTCCCAGGTATTTATACTTATCAACCTGTCTCAAGGTTGTGCCGTTTGCTGTTATTTTGCATGAGGGGATTTCATGTTTTTTACTGATCACCACGACTTCAGTCTTCCTGCTGTTTAGTTCCAAACTTTGCTTTCTATTTCTAGTATATTCACAAGGTTTTATAGGTCCCTTTCACTTTCTGCAATTAGCACGGTGTCATCTGTGTATCGAATGTTGTTTATCATTTCTCCTCCAACCTTTAATCCAGGGTCTTTCTCTAGGTTTCTCATGATGTTTTCGCTGTAAAGTGAAAACAGATCTTGTGACAAAACACAACCCTGTCTGACTCCTAGATCCTCTTTTGATGTATTGGAAAGAGCTTATATCGTTGTTTATTTTCATCGCAGCTGTTTGTTCCCAATACATATTTCTGATTATTCGTAGATCTTTTCCATCAATATTGAGTCTTTCTAGTTGGTTGATCAATTCTTCATGTCTTACCCGATCGAAAGCCTTGGTATAACCAACAAAGCATAAACATAAATCCTTGTTCATCTCGATTGATCTCTCTATGATTGTTCTTAAGATGTATATGGCATTAATAGTTCCTTTCCCTTCTACAAATCCACACTGTTCATCTGCTATTTCTCTTTTGATTCTATTCCTTGTCCTCATCATGATTATTCTTAATAGGAGTTTTGTTACATGACTCATCAAACTGATTGTGCGATGAAGTTCGCATTCTATAGCCCCTGTTTTCTTTGGAAGTGCAATGAAAATTGATTTTGACATATCTTTGGGGATTTTTCCAGTGTCGTAAATTTCATTTAGGAGGACTGTTATTTTTTCAATACCAAATTCCTCCAGGGCTTCAATCATCTCTGTAGTAATGTTGTCTAGTCCTGGGGCTTTTCCTGGTTTCATCTTTTTCAATGGTGCTCTACTATCTTTCATTATGGGTGGTCCTTCAAAGTTCTTTCTTATGTGTTCTTAGCTTCTGTCGTCTTCAAAAAGGTCTTTAATGTACTCTCTCCATCTGTCTAATATTTTGTCTTTTTCCATGAGAAGCGTACGTCTTTCGATTTTAAGCAACCAATTGCATGTATTTTTCCTGTGGACAATTTCTTCAATTCGTCTGTACATGCTCTGAGGATCCGTTTTGTGTCTGTCTTTTATTTCTTTGCATTTTGTTTTCAGCTAAGCTTCCTTAGCTTCATTGCACCTTTTCCTGATTTTTTTTATCTTCCTGTATATCTCCTCGTTTCTCTTTACCTTCCTCCGTTCCTCCATCAAGCCTAAAATTTCTTTTGTCATCCATTTTTTGCTTTTCTATCTACTTCAGGGATTGCTTCACAAGCTTCATTTTATCGAATTTCTCAACTTTGTCCATTGTTCCTCACTTTCACCAACGTCTTCCAGAGCACTGAATTAATTTTTTTTACGTATCACTTCGTCTGTCTTTAAGAGTCCAAGATTTAATTTGATGTTGCTTTTGGTCTGTTTCCTTTTCCTTAATTTCAGCCTAACTCTTCCCATTACAGGATTGTGGTCACTGTTGCAGTCTGCGCCTGGTAGTGTTTTTGCTGACAGTAAAGAATTTCTAAATCTTTTATTAATCAGGATGTAGTCAATCTAATTTTTGGTATTATCTCCTGGACTCATCCATGTCCATTTTCTTCTATTAGGCTGCTCAAACCAGGTGTTTCCTACTATGAATTCATTCATCTGTGCCCATTGTACAAGTGTCCCTTTTCATTTTGTGTACCAAGGCCATGAGGTCCAACTAAGCTACGCACAAAAAGTTAAGGATCACTATGAGAAAACAGGTGCGTAATAAACTCAGTTCGCTACTGTTATTTATTTCTCAGTCCAGCCAAATTGTTATGAATTCTTGTTCAGCTGTAAGTGGGCGATGTTGTGTTAGTGCGAAAATTGCACGGGATTCTCTACTACTGAGCTTGGCCGCAAACGGAAAAGCGGAAACTTGCGAAAAAGGACCTTGTTTTGGACGGTTATGCCTGAACACATTGCACAAGCCAGATGGAAAAACCATTATGCACGTGCAAGCACTGCTGTTTATGTGTGAGATGCTGTCTCTTGCTTGGCTTTATAAGAAGACATTCCACCAGTAGTAGGCCTGATCTGACAATGCCTCCACAACGAAAATTGAGCGAGTTTGAGAGGGGACGAGCTGTTGCATGGTTCCAAGATGGTGTTCCCAAGTGAGAAGTGGCCAGGCGACTTCAGGTGTCCATCTCGGTCATTGTCAGACTGATTCAACGCTTCACAGCCACTGGGAGGGTCCATGAAAGACGCAGATCTGGTCGACCGAAGAAAACAAACCCACGTGAAGATCGTCTCATTGAACGACAAGCCCTGCAGACAAGAACAGCCTCTTCCAGCATCATTCGAAGGCAGCTGAGGGTGGCTACTAACATCAACATCAGCCAGCAGACCATACGGAACCGCCTTCATGGGTTTAACCTCCGTTCTCGTCGCCCAGCTGTATGGCCACGCTTAACTCCAGCCCATAGGGCAGCACGCCGCGCCTTCTGCAGACGTCACGTGAGGTGGACACGTCAGCAATGGTCCCAGGTCCTGTTCAGTGATGAACCACAACGACGGCCGACTGAGGGTCTGGAGGCGCCCAGGGCAACGCTTTATTGACACCACTGTCCAAGAAAAGGTGGCCTTTGGTGGAGGTTCTGTAATGGTCTGGGGGGCCTTCAGCCTTCACCACAGAACACCCTTGTATCATGTACAGGGTAACCTGACTGGACTCCGATACCGGGATGAGATCCTTCGACCGCTGGCTGTGCCTACACTGCAGCAGATGGGACCGACGGCTGTCTACCAGGATGACAACGCTCGCCCCCACAGGGCAAGGGTGATCAACGACTTCCTGCAGCAGTCTGGAGTCAACAGAATGGAGTGGCCAGCATGCAGTCCCGATCTCAACCCGATTGAGAACCTCTGGGATGAGCTGGATCGCAAAGTGAGGAGCAACCACCCCCCTCCCAGGGATGCCCAACACCTCTACCAGATGCTGCAGGCTGAGTGGCAGGCGCTTCCACAGAGGATCTTCACCAACCTGGTCAACTCGATGAGGACTCGCTGCGTCGAGTGCCAGAACAGCCATGGCGGTTACACGCATTACTGAACTTTTGGGAGCATCAGAATGCCCTGTCTTGTGATTTCAATGACTTTGGGAAATCAAATTTCGATACGTACCCACTTTGATCAAATGTACACACCAAACGATTGCTCGAAATTGAAGGCAATTGTCACTAAAGCATGGAATTAAATGTTTGCCAAACTTCAATGCATTGGCTTTCTTATTTTGAAAGTTATGAATTTTTGTGCAAGTGATCCTTAACTTTTTGTGCGTAGTGTATATCCTCCACCCTATCCTGTTCCACTTTAGCATTAAAATCTCCCATTATTACTGTAACTTCTTGTGATTTAAACTGGGCCTTGGCCATCTCTAATACTTCGTAGAAGTTGTCGATGTCTTCCTGAGTACTTATGGATGTTGTTGCACATACCCACTTATCCAAATCTTTCTACTATCCAGTAATTGCCTACCTGGAGCAAACGTAGAAGGCAAAGAGTTCTTGAATGCGGTCAGCTCACTCTGTATTTGCTGTATCGTTCTTGCCTGTGTCTGAACGACTGGCTGAAGAGACGCCAGATCTACATCATCACTTCGTTTCTGTCTTCCTACGCCATCATAATCCCTTTTGGCGGTGCTGCGATCCGTTATGGTTTCAAATTTGATATTTTCCATCACAGGCAATGCGCGTACTAAAAAGCACAGACAGGTATACAATCCAGATCGTAAACGTAAACTTGAAACTCGGCATTTTTTCAAAGCTGGTAAGTTATATCCACACTGGTCTGTTTCAGTGTCAGGGAGAGGAATAAGATACAAACTTTAAGACAAGTATTTGTAATATATCTACGAGACAACAGTTATTGTGGCGTGTCACTGTAGTGTAGTTACATTGTTATGTGGAAACGGTGGTCTGGATATTCTTTGAAGTACAGGCGCAGGGAATATAACCTGACAGATAGACTTAAGTTTTGCATGTGTGTGTGCGTGTGTATGTGTGAGAGAGAGAGAGAGAGTGTGTGTGTGTGTGTGTGTGAGTGTGTGAGTGTGTGTGTGTTTCGCTGCTTTTGCTCAGGAATTTAGTCTTTGAACCGTCTTCACTGATAGTGGCTCTAAAATATTTGAACACTAAAGAAAATTCAGTTCTCGTCAGTGATGTTTCTGACGATCAGTTAGGAATGTTGATCATAAGTTTGTCATCGTTGCTGGCGGTGTGGTGGTTTTGTTTCTTTGTTTGTCTTGACTGGAAAATACTTTGTCATGGCCATTTGCCAGTCAAAGAGATCTTTGTTATTTTCAGATAACCCGTCAGTGTCGTCTGCAAAATGAAACTGACAGCATGGCTATATTTCATGCTGACTATACCGGAAGTATTTTGAAGCACACCAGTCATTTTACGTTCAAGGAAATGTAAAAAGTGTGGGTGACAGGAGGTAACCTTAATGGACTCCATGTGTTACGTGAAATCATTCCTCCATTGTGGCTTGGATAAGTACTGCACTGGTAGCTTTTGCATAATGGTTTGATGCTTTGAATCAGCATCAGGAAAATGGTGTTATTCTTCACAGTAGCCCAAAGTGTATAATGCCACGCCCTATTAAATGCAGTCATTGAAATTGTGGATGTCTTCTTGATGCTGACCGAAACTCCCACACAGATCTCAAAGGCCGAATATTTGTTCTGTAATGCTTCACTTCTTCCACCACAGAAACAGCACTATAGATAGCTACGGTCTGACATCCATGGTTCTAGCACATTCAATGGAAACAGCGGATACGTCTTCTTTCACAGGGTTTGGTAATGTTGCCACAGTACTCAACCTCTTGCTCTCATGAACAAAGCTTCATCATGTTAGGCAAAGATCGGTGAGATGATTCCATTTCATGGGATGGTTTGGCAGATACATGAACTTCTCAGCCAGTATCATAATCACTGCACCAATGATAAGTCTGAGGGCTTGGTTCTTTATTTTGGCGAGAGCCTGTAGTTGTTTGAGATGAGATTTACCTCTTCATCACACTCTGGGTATCAGTCTTCTCGAGCAACGTTTAATAAACCATGTTGAAGGTACCGAAACCCGCGTAACTATACCAACAAGTACAACAACAGTCTTCTATCCTTTTCATTTTCAAATCATGATCATGGTAATCATACAATGTTCAGCTTTATAATCACAAAACACAGGAACTTTCTTTTATACAGACACAGCACATGAGTGTAATGAACGTGTTACAGAGTTCAATGGTTCTTTTAAGTTCCACTGTAAGAAAACAACTCATTATGTTTCACACAGTGCACACTTTACTAACTCCTTCCAACCTTGAATGAAACCAGTGACAAAGAATTACAACACAAAAACAAGTTTATTTTTAACATACAAAAGGATAATATTGAATAATGAAAACATTACTTCCTCGCTTCACACACTCATACAAAGCACACAAACATTCATTTCCTTCATTCATCCATCGTGGACATTAACGAATATGAGGGGACTTTGACAAGGACGAAACAGACGTGGACGACATTGAATACTCATTTCAAAAGACGAAATAACGATGGCGGAGACAACGACGAGACGGCGACGGCAACAGCAGTGACGGCGACGGCAACAGCAACGGCGACGGCAACAGCAGCGACGACGACGACAGTCCCCTCACAACGACCGACTTCCGTCAGCCCGAGCACGTCCACAGGAGGGAGGGTGGGTCCAGGCCACCAAACCCATCGTCGTCAGCCATCTTGTCTGTGTCAATAAAGTTTCTTTTAGTCCCCTTGTCTTATTTGTCGTTCCCACTGTCTCTTGTCAAACGTCTGTCCGTTCGTCTGTGCCCTTAAGTCCCCATCATAATTATTTATCCTCGCTCACAAACATCTTTCTCACTCTCGAGTATTATTCACCCATTCTGCTAATTGCAGTGAACATTTACTAATTATTTCTTCACCTGACCGTCTTAAATATCAATGAATGAATGAAAAGTTTCCTGCTATTGTTGCAGTCAATTATTTTACCAATTTCCAATAAAAGAAGAATATATCAAATTTACAGAAATAATATATTCTCCAAACAAAGAGAAGTTCCACGAAACAATTATTTCAATAATATTAATTTTGGAAAACGGAGTTTCACTTTCGCTTAAAACTTCAACCTTTGAAATAATAAATATCTTTACAAATAAGACCTGGAACTCACCGTTTGAATCCAAGTATCAAAACATAAAATTTTAAGCTGTTGCTCTGCCTCTGTCTCTCTCTGTCTGCACCGGTTGTCAACTAAAAGCAGACTGACAACTTATTGCAAAGCCCAAGCATACCGTTCCAAAGTGACACTGTGCAGAGCGAAAATCTCGTGCACAGTTCACTGCATGCAAGTGCGTTGTATCCAAAATACCGGCATCCGGTGCAGGTTTTCTGTTATGCTCCCCGGTCAGCCTGTTACAACTAGCACACCAATAATTACGGCGTCTACGGGTTCTTTTCACTCCTGTACAGTACGTTCATATTTACAAACAAAATGATCATCTCATACTGCGACATCTATTCTTCAGCAGGCGTTTATCATATTGATATAGAAGCTGAGCGTAGAAACTGAAATATGTCTACCTAGATCTGAGACACCTAGGACATCTCTTTACACCTGTAAAGTATTTATAAACAAATAGGTAATCTCTCATTGCGGGTCCTACGCGTCAGGTGTTTGTCACTCAACATTGTGTTGGAGTCAAGAAACTGAAATATGTCTGAGCTAGAGAAATCAGTAAAAACTGTGTGCGTCTTGTATATGGAAGGATACAGTCCTCACCTCAAATTCTCACGTACAAGCTCGTCTGGTTAAACGTGGATTTGATTGTTATAGGTAACTCAAACTGTTATAGGTAACTCAAACGTTTTCAGTCAAAATGTGTGCTTTGTATGAATATTACTGATTCAAGTCAACTAAATTATCAGACTGAATGTTGCACAGCCCTTTAAAACTGCAGCAGATGTGTGTTTTGCAGAAATATAAACATATTTTGGAATAAAAAGATGTATTATACAGTTACCTG
>JAPXFY010001450.1:0-10000 GCA_030674185.1 Monoplex corrugatus | reverse complement strand
TGAGTGCGGAGACACACAAGAGATTTTTTTTAGGGGGAGGGGGGGGGACATAATCGTCAACGCCTGCGGCTGGGCACATGATAACGAGAGGAACCAGAAAAAAAAAAAAAAAACACGAGGGGGAAAAAAAAAAAAAAGAATGCATATGTGATACAACCAGACAAGACAGGCACAAATTTTGGGCCAATTGGCCTTTGTCAAGCGTAAGATCACAAACAAACAAACACCAGCAGATACAAAAATTAGGAGAAAAAGACTGAAACTTCCCTGCTGCTCTGTCTAGTGTGAGAAAAGGATTTTCTGGTTCCTGTTTGCTTGACCGCGGGCAGTCACACTTGTTTTGGATCACAGCCTAGAAGAAGAAGAAGAAGACGAAATAGAAGAAGAAGAAGAAGAAGAAGATGATGATGATGATACTTAGATATTCACGACATTTACGGGTGTTCATGATTGCTTTGTCTTAGGTGGAAGGTTGTCTGCTGTTGTAGTATATCACTTTTTGTTTGAAATTTGAGTTTTGCAAATCTGTTGCTGAACAAAGATGAACCAGCAAACAAAGCTCCGCCCAAGTGGTACAAAGGCAAGACACACCATAGCCAATGGAGCCCTGAAGACCACGGGCCAGTCAACATGTGTAATGAAGAGAATGCTGAGAATCTTTTATCAGATAGACAAATCTGTAGGTGTTGACTTCTGTATGATGCATTTTGAAATCGACCCACAAGCTTTAAGCAACTGCATATCAGATAGACAAATCTGTAGGTGTTGATTTCTGTATGATGCATTTTGAAATCGACCAACAAGCTTTAAGCAACTACATATCAGATAGACAAATCTGTAGGTGTTGACTTCTGTATGATGCATTTTGAAATCGACCCACAAGCTTTAAGCAACTGCATATCAGATAGACAAATCTGTAGGTGTTGACTTCTGTATGATGCATTTTGAAATCGACCAACAAGCTTTAAGCAACTGCAAAATTATTTGTCAAATCTGCTGCTGCCTACAACTTGCATAACTTCTATAACACGTCCTCACTGCAACATGCTGCTGCACAAGACGTTTGTGACCTCGACACAGCCCGCTGCTGTATGAGAAACTGTGTGACTTGTAAAGCAGTGCTGATACCATGGCAGTTTTGTGCGTGGATACCTCTGTGTGATAGATTGGATAGATTTTTTTTTCTTAAGAGTATACCGGGGTGACTACATTGTTGTTCTGCTGGTAATTCAAAGTGAGATACTGGATAAATTTCTTTTTTTGTAAGCGTATACCAGGGCCACTACTTCCCTGATGTGCTGGTAATTCAGTGTCGAAGAGCTGATGGTTTCCTTATAAGGGTAAACTAGGGCCATTAACTTACTGTTGTGCTGGTAACTCAACATATATTGGCAGTTGAGTGCGGTAGCAACGTATTCGTATTTATGGGTACTAATGCCACTACTTTTTGTTGCACTGGTAACTCGGTGTATGATACTCAGTATCTATAAACACGTGTGATTTACTACCCCAGTGAGAATACATCATTGCCACAATGTTATTGTTGTACTGGTAATTCCAGATATGTCCATAAAATCGATTGATTTATTTCCTTAGTGAGGACTATGTAATTGTCACAACACTATTGTCGCAGTGGTAATTCCAGATATATTCATAAACTCATGTGATTTATTGTATCCAGTGAGAATATACCATGGCTAACTTGTTGTACTAGTAATTTCAGATATATCCATAAATTCATGTGATTTATTGTATCCAGTGAGAATATACCATGGCCACAATGTTGTTCTAGACCTAGTAATTTCAGATATACTCATAAACTCATGTGATTTATTGTATCCAGTGAGAATATACCATTCCCATAATGTGACTGTTCCACTTGTAATTTCAGTTACAGTTATCAGCAAGCTGATCATACCATGATGTTTGTTTGGTGTCTTGACAATATGAATGATGGTTGAAAGTGTCTGCAGAGCCATATTATCTTTGTTGATGAACCCATATTTGGGAGGAGATAATTTGACAGTCATTCTACATGGTATTTGCCAGCAGGTAATATTTTGTCAGTGGTTCAGCGGTTATGTTCACACACACACACACACACACACACACACACACACACACACACACACACACACACACACACACACACAGAGAGAGAGAGAGAGAGAGAGAGAGAGAGAGAGAGAGAGGAAGGAGAGAGAGAGAGAGACACACACACAAATTTAGTTTGTTTGTTTGATTGTGTGCGTGTGTGTTTATGTGTGTGTGTGTGTGTTTATTTGTTTGCTTGTGCGAGCTCGCGCGCGCGCGCGCGCGTGTGTGTGTGCGTGCGCGTGTGTGTGTGCGTGCGCGTGCGTGCGTGCTTGTGTGCGTGCGCACGCGCGCGTTCGCATAATGTTCGTGTTTATGGGTTTGTGCTTATGTTGTTTGGTCGATTGGCTTTATTTTAATTTCGTTTTTAGTCCTGGTTCTGTTTTTTTTAAATGTATTTATGTGTGTGTGTTTTTTTATTTGGATTTTCTTTGTTTTTCTATTTCCATGTTTTGAGGGACGAGATATCGATGATTTGTATGGAGAGGTGGGTAATAGACTTTTTATACGTTTGTCTGTTTGTCAACCATAGTGTAACAATGAAGGGAGTGACAGTACTTTGTGCTTCTGACAAGCAAGACAATCGATGTTGCCTGCCACATGAGGGAAGTATATAATGACTGACATAAAGCCAACTTCATTTATTCGACTTTGTTGTTTAGATTAAATGATGCGGGCTTTGTCAACCAAACCACTTCAGCATACACAGCTTTGAAAATTTCAGAATGTGTGTTCTGTGTTTATCAACATAATAATAATGATAATGACATAATAATAATGACATTTATATGGTACCCAATCCTGATGTAGAGATCAAACCAAGGCATGCGCTCTTATCATTCAGCAAAGTAGTTACACCCAACAACGACCCAAACTCCAGGGCACAAAAACACATGCAAACCGGGAGGCAGAGGACAGGAGGAGAGTGGGGCAAAAGGGTGGGCATGTAAAGGCAGAAATTACTGCTGGACAAAAAGGTAGGGCCTATGTCTTCAAGAGAGACTTGAGGAAGACAGATTGTGTGACTGTCGGACAGACGGGGACAGATCGTGCCAGTCGTATGGACGAGATACGGAAAAAGAACAGCCACCGAGTGTGGAACATCTGTATCAAGGAATTTATTAAACAAGTCGTATCAGAAGCAGAACGGAGAGGTTGGGCAGGGGTGTACATTCGGAGGTGGTCACATAGATAAACTGGTACAGTTCCATTGATATACTTTAACATTTTGTAAGACATTCATTGAGAAACAGGTAACCAGTGGAGAAAGTGAAGCAAGGAAGTGATATGATCATGCCTCTTTTTACGAAGGGAAAAACGGACCGTCCAATTCTGACTACATACTGGGCGCATGCCACAGAACAAGCAGGCAAGCCAGAGGACAGAGAGTTACAATAATCGATGTCTGATGAAAAACTACTCGCACACACTTAAAAAGCAGATTGTAGTTAAAGAGAAAATGAAGCTGAGATTCTTTTAGGATGCAGGATTAGGAAGAGAAAAATGTAAACAAGGATGCCTTGTTGGGTAATGATACATATTAAAAAGTGTGCGTGCTTGCAACGTAACAGTGCTCTCTCTGATAATGCACGAGATAGTTTTTTTTAATTTTATTAAATATTTAGAAACTACTGGACCTTTTTGTTTGTCTGTCTGTAGTCTGCATGTATGTATGGTAATGCTTGTATGTGTACATGGGTATATGCTTGAAAATGTAGTAATTATGAAGTTATAAGATAAACAGAAAAGAGTTTAATACTGTCATTGTGTCTATGTCTTAGTTTAGTAGCTGATGGTTTGCATTGACTTTAATGGCAATTGTATTTCTATTTGACATTTGTCTTAACATTTTGGACTTCCATGATGTAACGTCCTTTCTTGATATTACTGATAATAAATCCACTGTAGTGCTTTGGAATCGTACACACATAACTTCAGACACCAGGAAATTGTTTCATTAAAATACGTAATATGACATCAAATCTTACGAATACGACACCAAAAACATCTGTTCATTTTGGAATTGAGAATAGCGAAACAACAATTCAAAATGTTTCAGTGCATAGTTATTTACAAACTGATGCTTACAATTCTTCTCTCCACGATGGATGTTCTGAAATCCGTTTTGACGAAATGGACTTTTTACCCTGGGACAATCCTGATAATATTGTCAGCGCAGAGGTAGAAGCAATTTCACACAGCATTAAGAATAATCTACTGGCAATCTTGTTCCTCATTGGTGGGCCAGCTAACGTCATCGACATGGCGGTGTTCTACAAACAGGGCCTACACGACCGTGTCAATCTGTGTCTCTTTGCCTTGTCCCTAGCAGACGAACTGTACTTAATTAGAAGTATGCTTTGTCACGGTGAACAATTGCATTTACAGTTTACAACAAAAGAAAGGTTCGGTCCCATATTTACTTTCTTGAGCAACACTAATCTTGCATTTTTGTCAGGTCTTTCCTATGTTTCCCCTGTTCTGTCCGCCATCATTGCCAGTGAGAGATGTCTCTGTGTACTCAGGCCGCTGAAGTTCCAGACTTTACTTCGCACTAGAACAATGGGTGTTATCATTATTGTTGTGTATGTACTTGTGTTAGGTCTGTTTTTCATCGTGGCATTCCGACATCGTATAGGATGTCTTTACGATCCTGTTTCTGGTGCAGTATTCAAGACAACTGTCGTTTGGGAATTTTACAGAACCCACAAAGACTTCATTGATTTTTTGAACAGCTTCATATTTGGTATAGGTCTTTCTGGAGTAGTAACGATAGTGGTACTAATAACGACTATTATTACTGCCGTGAAACTTCGTCAGATCGTCGCATGGCGTGCTGGAACATCGTCATCGATTTCTCTCAGAGAAGTAGCGCTGACCAAAATGTTGATCGCTAATTCCACCTTCTTTATATCTTGTCTTTCTCCGGTTGCTGTGCTTACTTTTTCTTGGTTCTTTTTCCCAGAGATGAACTCTGGGGGACGAAATCATAACTTCTATATAACTAGTATATGGATCGTTGAAATGTTCACTTTCATCAACGCCACTTTCAACATCTTTGTGTATTACGGCATGGGGTCTCGATACCGGGAAACCTTCTGGGCATTGCTCAGCAGAAAGTCACAGTAAGATAAAAACGTTAGATCGGTAAAAGATTAACAACCAAACGGACTTTGATATACAGTTTGGGCATTGTTCAGCAGAAAGTCACAGTAAGATAAAACGTAAGGTTCAGTAAAAGATTGACAACTAAATGGACTTTGATATACAACAGTGTGAACAGCAAACACTGGAGGAGTGGAGCATCATGTCTGACCGCTTTTGCAATTGAACGAACACCCCTGAGATTGTGGTTAAAACAACGTTGTCAGCTTCCAACTTCCAACTCCCCCCCCCCCCCCCCCCCCCCCCCGCTGTGATTGTGGTAAAACAACGTTGTCAACTTCCATCTATACACCCCCTGTGATTGTGGTAAAAACAATAGACATAAACTGGAATGTTGTTTTCAAGAAGACTCAGAAAATAACTGATATCAAACTTAAATGGTTTCAAATCCGGATAGTTCACAGAATTATTGCTACAAACAAAACACTTAAAAATATGAAAATCAGTAACAACGATAAATGTACCTTTTGCAATATAGAACCTGAAGATATTCAACATTTATTCTGGCGATGTAACGCGGTTCGTCAATTTTGGTATTCTTTGGAATCTTCGGTAAATGAAAGATGTATACATACACGTCATTTGAAACTGAACGAAGAATTAGTTATACTTGGAACATCCGAGAGCTTTAAAACAGATGATACATTTGATTTTCTTCTTATTTTCGCAAAATTCTTCTTATATAAATGTCGAATAGAGAAAATACAACCCATAGTTCATGTGTTCTTACAACAGCTTAAACGGAGGTTCATGATAGAAAGACACATAGCATATGTGAATATGTGCTATAAACATTCGTATCAAAGTGGTCTTACTATATACCTCTGATGTTTGATACATAAACAACTGTCTCATTAATGCTCAGCAGAATGGCTAATGAGTTAGTAGATAAAGATCATGTTACAACATAAAAATAGATCGTGATGGAATACAGAGGACATGACTTTCTATAAATGACAAACATCCCCTGTTCAAAGATTTTTTTTTTCATGGACATCATGAGAAGAAAAAAAAAAAACAGCATACAGTTATCCTTGACTATGAAACTGTTGGATTTCGATATTGTTCGTCCAATTATTTGTTTTTTATTTACTTGAGTGTGTGTGTGTGTGTGTGTGTGTGTGTGTGTGTGTGTGTGTGTGTGTGTGTGTGTGTGTGTGTGTGTGTGTGTGTGTGTGTGTGTGTGTGTGTGTGTATGTGTGTGTGTGTGTGTGTGTGTGTGTGTGTGTGTGTGTGTGTGTGTGTGTGTGTGGTCTGTGTGTGTGTGGGTGTGTGTGTGTGTTCGTTCGTTCTTTGATTTAACGTCTTTTCACTATAAGTGATATTAGACGGGGGGGGGGGGGGGGGGGGAGAGGGGAAATAAAAAAAAATGAACAAAATAAAATGTAGAACGATAGTTGGACGGGTTGGATTTGGGCAGAGGGAAGACAGAGGAAAAAGACATCAGCAGGTGGGGGAACAGTAAAATGGAACGAGAACTTAACACTAACAATTAACTTCAACAACGTGAAGGGAAATTGTAACACTAAAACACAAACCGAATAAAGTTAAAGTAATGCATTAACAGGACTGTGAACTAATGATTCTGAAATTCTAACTAACAAAGTTTGATCTGATGTAATTTTTTGGAAATGATTTACAGAATACTTTTCTTGAGTAAACATTTTCGTTAAAAAAAGAACGTAGCATTTTGCAGTAGAATAAACAGTGAAACAGTGTGAACTGTTCGCCGCAAATACACTTGACATTTTTACAATATTTTGTTTTCAATGCGTTTAGCCGAATACGAAAACAAACAGCAACAATCGATCTCAAATGATACATGGAAGAATACTGCAATTTTTTACATACATTTTTGAACGGTAAGTTTTATCATTTGTTGTGACACAAACTGTTCATCTGAATGTTCATGAAATCGAGTCCATGAGGCTGATTCGAGCAAGTTGCAAGCTTCTTTTACGGAGGTATGAACATGTAATTCTATAGCATTATCAGCATTCTGGGCGCCTTGCTTAGCTGCTCTGTCAACTACCTCGTTGCCGTGAAGACCAACGTGAGAAGGCACCCAGCATAAACTGATATCTGTACTTTTGACCCTTAAACGATGTATAAGATGATTTGCCTCAGTAATTAAATCAGGTCTTGTGTCGGCATTAAAAGACCGTAAGGCATATAATACAGATTTTGAGTCAACAAAGAGAACTACTTTGAAAGACATGGGTTTAAGATTTACTAGATAATGCAATGCTTGATTAATAGCGACTAATTCCGCTGTAAAGATAGATAAGTTTGCCCAACGAAAAATGACTTTTTTATCTTAAATTTTGGAACATAAATGCTGCTCCAGCACATTTAGTTTCTAAGACTGATCCATCG
The DNA here is from genome assembly GCA_030674185.1 of Monoplex corrugatus. NCBI lineage: Eukaryota > Metazoa > Mollusca > Gastropoda > Littorinimorpha > Ranellidae > Monoplex > Monoplex corrugatus. Next base: position 2,365 of record JAPXFY010001450.1, on the reverse strand, counting down.
GTAAAAATGTGAAGGTGGGTACGGTATTTTTCATCGATGTGTTCTCTTGCTGTGGATATCGAAATGTTGACGTTTTCAGATTTCTTAGCGTCTGTATAATTAATATCAAAAGAGGCTTTTTGCATTTCCCACGTAGGGATAGGCGTTGTTGATGGTGTCTCAGCTATTTCATCCATATTTATGTTAGACTGTTTGATCAAGTCAGATATGTAAGTTGCAACAGTCATTTGTGATGAAATGCTTTTTTGCTCGCTTTGGAAAGTCAACATCAGACTGATTTTAATTTCCTTACTCACATAATTGTGGTATAGTTCCACCAACCCAGCATTTCTGAAAAATTTTGTGTAAAAAAATAATATAGTTTTCTGGAAGATGTTTAATCATTTCAGTTGAAACTGCATCGACACCTACCGAACTCCTTTTGTTGCGTAGAGACAAGATAGTGTTTTTTAACTCTTCTAAGGTGATTGGAGAATTAAACCAGCGATCATTCTGAGGTATTGGATCAGTGTAGATAGGGTTGTTAGCTGCCATTTCCCTGTAGTGTTTGCAGGTAGGAGTCAAACCATCTACTTTACTATTTTGGGCAAAAAGTTCCACAAAAGTTTCAGCTTTGTCCATGTCGGAAAGAAATTTGTGACTTGTATCAATCATTATTGGACACCTAGGTAAGTTGGCTCCATTTTTCATTTGATTCATTTTTGTCCAGACTTTATAGAAATCCTTGAAATCTGAAAATTTATTTTGTGCAGTATGATGCCCAATAATTTTTATTTGCTTCAGCGATGATTTTATTACACTGGGTGTTAGCTTTTTACATTTCCATATGATTTTCAGGTTTCCTGCTTTTGATGTAGATTTTGTATTTCTTTTTTATACTGAACTGCTTGCTCACATGCTCCGTCCACCAAACATTACCCAAACGGTTATTGGACTTAAAAGTTTTGAGTTTCGGGATGGAAAGGTCTGCAGCAGCTAGAACTGACTCCTGGAATTTAGAAAACATAACGTCTACATTTTCACTTTCATAATGTGTGAAATCTCGATTAGAAAGAAACAGTCTGAAACAAGGACCAATCAGCGCGTGTATAATTATATTTTGGTATAATATCAGGAATGCTGTCTTTCATCCTGATGTTTTCGTTAGTTAGTGTTATGAGGATAGGTAAGTGATCACTTCCTAAAGTATCTCTGTGAGTGTCCCAGGTACAGCAGGGTACTAATTCTGGTGAGATTAGAGACAGATCGATGGCTGTTGCCCAATGTTTGGAAATATCAGGAATTCTAGTGACACTCCCATCATTCAAAAGGTAAAGCGAACTGTCAATTATATTTTCTACTAAAACGATTGCTTGTCACAGTACAGCAATCTTTTTCCCAAAACGGGGAGTGGGAATTAAAGTCTCCACCTATTAGCCATTTACCGTGCTGCAGATACGGAATCGTGCGCAGCCATTCTGTGTTGTGGTCATTTGGATCTGTTGGCAGGTAGACTGACAAAACGTTCAGGATAAAAGAATTACTGAATTGTACTGTAGCGGCACAAGCCTGTAAGTCTTCAGTTGACGTTAAAACTGGGGAAGTAAATATGTGATATTGTAACTCTTTAAGTATGTATATCGCAGTGGCTACTTCTCTTCCCGGGATTCCCACAGGCATACACTGGTGGATAATAGTAATTTTGGAAATTGGGAAGTTTGGTTGGTATAACATTAAGCGACTGCAGAATCAAGACTTCACACTGATTTGAGGCGAGGAAATGTTCCAGGTATGCTGAATTGGTGGAAATAGACCTACAATTCCACTGTAAAAATTGATTTTCATTGTTGGCTAATCCCTTATTTTCAATTAACGGTGATTTGTTTGAAAATCACGTATGCTTTGGTTTTCTGTGTACGAGGAAAATGGGGGAGGGGGAGAATGATTACTTTACTACAAAGTAAAGGTAGAAAAAAAAAGAGTAAAAACTATGGAGAAAAGAAGTGCTACTAATCAAGATAAGACTGATCTAGAACAGAAATAAATTATAAATAAATTAAATAACAGTATACACGCCTTCAAATGTATAGAGATTATAGTCTGAGTCCTGACTGACTAATTCCTAGCGTTTATACACTTTCACCAAGAGAACTGTCAGAGATGACGAGGAAAAAGTCCTGTGACATGTAACGTTGGTCACTGTAGATCTACTACGATTCATTCAAAACATGTATGATAGCCACCACGGTTCATAGCTGTCAAAATAGGGGAACGGTCCTCGGGGGAATCTAGAGGCGTGTGGCCGTGAAGATCGTGATCCTCCTGGTCTCCTAGGCGTCTCCCAAAATAGATCCCGAACGTGTCTTCCCAGGTTCCCCGCTATCAC
>JAPXFY010001449.1:25000-32500 GCA_030674185.1 Monoplex corrugatus | reverse complement strand
ATATTTACGAAATCTAAAGCTGAACGTTTCAACGTGTTGCTTGGGAAGATTATAAATATTTACATAGTGAAAATTAAAAGGTCACAATTAAGTTAGAAAGGCACTTACTTAAAAGTGCTTGATACAATCTGGTCTCCCTACCCCGCCCTTCTTTTCGTTTCATCATTTTGCTTTTACAGCAAACGGTGATACTTTTTTTTTTTTTGCAGCCCCAACAAATTATTCAAAACCACTTCATCATTTCTATAGACAGTTTATTTCGATCTAATGACCACTAAAGAAGTTATCTTTTATAGGTCGTTTTATATGAACAATGTTGCGATGTTTCTAACACGATAGCAATGTAGGCCCTACATAAATTTATGGAATGTATTCATTTTTGCATGGCTGTACGCGCTGGCTGACCACCGGTGCCAGTGATGAGATACATGTAACAGACTCCGTTGTCACTGCTAGGTGCACCTGGGGAGGAGTTGTTAGTCGGTATGTGTGGGACGGAAAACACCTGCTTCCATACCGATAGCGCTGGGTATACCGATAGGACGTTCACACACGCCCACTAAAGATGCAGACTCTGATGCAGTATCATGGTGGACCGTGGTCAGCTCCTTTAACAGCTCAGTTTGTGCTCCAATAACAGTTCTGACTATGTGCAACACGCAATGAGTCTGTATTTTAAGGAATACCGTTATACAAAAATCACTGACGATAAACCTGATACTGCATGGGAGTGAAGTGGTAGAGACTTCAACTTTTCTCAGTGCCAACATTATGAGGGCAGTGCCCATCTCCTCTCCTATGGATGTCATTGTTCAATACCCCACCTCCTCTCCCCCTTATGTGGGCTACATGTTCTGTGGGCTGGCTGGTTCTGTTGATGGACCTGTGGACTCAAGATCTGATGTCTTAAGTTCAATCCCATTCCTATGATATAAAATCTGACTTGTTTGCTGCCCATCTTAATGTTCCAATCATTCTGGTAGTGTCAGCTTAGTGTTTCATAGATCTCGTCCTCCACCATCACTACCCCCACACCCCACACCCCCCCTTTTCATGACCTTGCCAGTTCATCGGGTTTAGTGCAACAAGGTCCAGGTGTCTGCCCCCCAAAATTATTGGCAGATTTGGGTGGAGCACATATGGAATTGTTCGAGTGATATGAATCCCTCTTGAAGAAACTCTTCTCTCTCTCTCTCTCTCCCTCTCTCTCTCCCTCTCTCTGTCTCTCTCTCTCTCTCTCTGTCGCTGTTTTACTTTCCCTAACTTTGAAGAAGGTCAGGTATTTATTCACAGCTGGGGTAAAAGAGAGACAGCGGAACGTATAAAATATCTCTGTCGTGATTCCACACCCAGGCAAACGTGGGACATTTGTAAATCATCTTTCATCTTTCAGCCATCGAAAGTCCGTTGTTGGACGTAGGCCTTCCCCAGCTGCTTCAATTCACTTCGTTCAAGCGCTTTTCCTCTCCAGTTCTTGTCAAATCCATCTAGGTCGTCTCTCCATCTAGTTTTCTGTCTTCCTCTATTGCAAGTGCCGTCTATTGGTATTCAGAATATGGTTTTTGTTGTTCAACGACTGCCCATTCTCCGAGTGAGATACCTGCCCAGTTCCATTTCAGTTTGTTGATGGTTTCCAGAATGTCTCGCACTTTTGTTCTTTCTCTGATCCACTGAGCCGTTTTCCGATCTTTCCAGGTGATATCAAGCATGATTCTTTCATGTGCTCGCTGCATGGTTCTTAGTTTCAAAGCGACTTTTTTCCCATAGATTCCAAGTTTCTACACCGTAGGTGACTTTGGGCAGAAAGCATTGGTCGTAGACTTCGTTTCAGGACAGTTGGAATTTTGTCATTCTTGAAAACCGAACTTGCTCTTCCAAACGCTTGCCAGCCAAGGGTTATCCTACGTTTGATTTCTTCCTCTTTGGAGGAGAATTCTGCTGAGATGCGTTGGCCTAAGTAGGTGTATTGACCGACCATTTCTAGTTCTTCATTTTCGATCGTTACTTTCATTTGTAAATCATAGGAACAAAATCAAAAACAGTTTTCAGACATAAAGTGTTCCTTACCAAGCATACTCAGCAGGTTGCCCAGCAGGGGCAAGGGCCTGGGTCCTGGAGGCAGGCGGTACCATTTCTTCATCAGCTGGAAGGCCAGAAAGCCCACCAGGGATCCTACTGCCAGGGACTGGGTGGCCATGGTGCCCGGGACTCTGTGAGAGAAGTCTTTGAGAACAGCCATGGCGTAGTGACAACAATCCAGTATGGTCCTTAGGATGTCGGACATGGTGGACGTGTGGGACTTGGGAAGGGACAGAGCAACAGGTATGGGGACAGTTCACTGTCTGAAACACACACACACACACACACACACACACACACACACACACACACACACACACACACACACACACATATATATATATATATATACACACACATGCGTGCGCACACACACAGATAAACACATATGCATACACAAACACATGCACACATACATCCCCCAAACACACACACTAGTACAGAGAAAAAGAAAAGAGAGAGAATGGGGGGAGACAGACAGACAGACAGAGAGAGACAGACAGACAGACAGACAGAGACAGAGACAGAAAGAAGGAAAGAGAGAGAGACAGACAGAAAGAGAGAGACCAAGAGAGACAAAGAGAGAGAGAGATAGACAGAGAGAGAGAGACAGAGAGAGAAAGAAAGAGAGAGAGAGAGACAGAGACAGATAGAGAAAGAGAGAGAGAGAGAGAGACAGAGAGAGTTCAAACTTCGAAACATTTTCTTTCTTATCTTTAGGTAAAAGCATTGGATGCCGTTGGACCTGTCTTATTGTTGGTCCTTGCTAGTCTATACATATGATATAGGCATAGGGACAACAACAACAACAACAACAATAACAACAACAACAACAACAACAACAACAACAACAACAACAACAGACGTACCACATTATTTTTTATAATGTGAAAAAAGTTATCAACTGTAATAAAATATTGACTTTTATATCTGTTGATCAAGCGCTTCACAAAAACATGAGAGGCAAAGGAAGACATATGGAGAGAGAGAGGGAAAGAGTAAGAAAAAAAGAACGACAGAGAGTCTCAGAGAGAGAGGGGGGAGGGGAGAGAGGGAGGGGAGAGAGGGAGGGGAGAGAGAGGGAGAGAATGAGTAAGAAAAAAAGAACGACAGAGAGTCTCAGAGAGAGAGAGAGGGAGGGGAGAGAGGGAGGGGAGAAGAGAGAGAGGGAGAGAGAGAAAGAAAGAAGAGAGAAAGAGAGAGAGAGAGAGACAAAGACTGACACACAGATATGCAAGGAAACAGCGAGAAAGAGAGAGAGAGGGAAGAGAGACAGACAGACAGACAGACAGACAGACAGAGAGAGAGACAGAGACAGAGACAGAGACACAGAGAGAGAAAGACAGAGACAGAGAGAGAGACACGAAGAGAGAAGGCCAACATTGTCAATTCAAATAACCTGTAGCTGTCTGTCAGCAAGAAATTAGAAACCCAAATAATTTACAGCTATGGGTACTCGTGTACCTTTATGAACTGGCCCAGCTAACACTAACAGTAAACGAACAACGTGTAAGCTTCTTCCTTGTGTACAGGATTCCACCAAACCAGAAAAATGAACTCACGACGCCTCTGTTCTTTACTGAACTTACCGGTTTCCTTGATTTTTGTTTACAATGCCCAAACAAACTTGTGATTTCTGGCGACTTTAATTTTCATGTTGATGACACTACTAACACAAATGCTTTGAAGTTGATAGAACAATTTGAAATGTTTAATCTGATACAGACAGTCACCGAACCAACTCAGAAGTGTGGACATATTCTTGACCTAGTTATACATAGAAATGATGACGATATCATTCATTCCACCAATGTGTGTCATGATCTTGCTTCTGATCATTTTGCCATTTTGTGCCATCTATCTACACCTAAACTTAAACGTCCTCCGAAATATGTTTCCACTCGTTCCATCGGAAAAATTGATCACGATAAACTTGCACACGACATCGCGCAGTTCTTAACACCAAATCTGTCAATCTCAGAATTAAACTCAAATCTTTCATCTATTTTTGACAAGCATGCGCCTATGCGACATAAAAGTTCGCGATGGAAAACCAAGCCACTGGTACAACGCTGTCTCTGGTCCACTTCGCGAAGCTAAAACCGCACGCAGACGTGCAGAGCGTGAGTGGAAAAAAACAAAGCTCACTGTTCACAAACAAATCTTCGATGCTGCGAAGCGCAATGTCACGGACATAGTGCACACTGCAAAAACGACCTTCTATTCGTCGCTAGTGTCAGGTTCTCGCACATGCAAGCAGCTCTTCCAAAATATGTCACACCTTCTTGGTAAAAATAAGTCCGTTTCACTACCTTCTGTCTCAGATATAAAGCTCCTTCCGAATATGTTTGCCGAATTTTTCAGCAACAAGATTGCAACCATTCGAAACAACTTCCCGTCAACATTACAGTCTCATAACATCAGCCCGCCCTTCTCTAGCACCCCTTTGTCTGCTTTTGTTCCCGTTAGTGAAGATCTAGTGAGAAAAACGATCATGCAGACAACTCCAAAGACTTGTGAACTAGATCCAATGCCCACCAAATTTCTAATTCAGCATTTAGACCTTCTTCTGCCTAGCATTACTCATATCATGAACGAATCACTCATTTCCGGCGTCTTTCCAACTGAATTTAAAACAGCCGTGTTAAAACCCCTTCTGAAAAAATCAAATCTGGACCCCAACGAGTTGAAAAATTACAGACCCATCTCCAACCTTCCATACCTCTCTAAACTTCTTGAACGACTTGTGCTTCGCCAGCTTTTCTCCCATTTGACCTCTCATTCACTTCTCAGCGATCACCAGTCTGCTTACAGGCCTGGCCATTCTACAGAAACTGTTCTTTTACGCATTGTAAATGATCTTTTGAATGCTATTGACCAAGACAAAATATCTGTTCTTCTACTTTTGGACCTTTCTGCTGCCTTTGACACAATAGATCATGACATCCTTCTCTCACGCCTGAATACAACATTTGGAATTACAAATATCGTGCTCAACTGGTTTCGATCATATCTCTCTGACAGAAAGCAACTTGTTCTAGTAGACGGAAATAGATCCTCTGAATCTACTCTCACTTTCGGCGTTCCTCAGGGCTCTGTTCTGGGCCCTGTTCTTTTCATACTCTACACCACTCCACTCACTCATCTCATTGATACTCATTCCATTCGTCATGAAATGTATGCTGATGATACTCAACTGGAACATTCTGATACGCTTTCAAACTACGATAATCTCATTCAATCTCTCCAAGATAGTGTCACAGAAGTTAAAAATTGGATGACCGAAAACAAACTGAAACTAAATGATGACAAGACTGAAGCTCTTAGACTCCTTCCTCCATCAGTTGATGCCACTTCCCTACCTCCTACTTTTGACCTAGGAAATACGCCCATCTCATTTTCAGACAATGTACGTGACCTTGGCTTTTTCCTTGATAAAGAGATGTCCATGAAACATCATATCAGTAAAACCTGTCAAGTAGCCTACCATGAACTCAGACGCATCAGCTCTATACGTCGCTACCTCACAGTTGATGCAACAAAAACACTTGTCAGTTCTTGTGTACTATCTAGACTAGACTACTGCAATTCTCTTCTTGTCGGTTCTCCACATACCCTGATCAGACCACTACAACAAGTACAGAACTCAGCAGCCAAAATAGTGTGCAAAGCAAAAAGATCGGCACATTGTACACCCCTTCTACGAGAGTTACACTGGTTACCTATTGAACAAAGAATCAAATACAAAGCTTCTTGTCTCTGCTACCAAGTCATAATTGGCACTGCGCCTAAATACCTTTCTGACATCTTTACGATCTATGTACCATCCAGATCTCTTCGCTCTGCTACCGATGATAGAACATTCCGCGTTCCAAAATATAAACGAGAGAGGCATGGTGGTCGAGCTTTTTCATCATCTGCTGTGCAGATGTGGAACTCCTTGCCTCACAATCTCCGTCACAGCCCTTCATTTCCCTCCTTTAAAACTAGTCTGAAGACTTTTCTCTTCCAGCAACATTTCTTGTAGACCCTCTTTCTGCCGCTTTGTATTCTTGATGTGCGTGTTTTTGGGTGTGAATGCGTGCGCGTGTGTGTTTGTGTGCGTGCGTGCGTGCGTGTGTGTGTGGTTTGTGTGTGTCTGTGCGTGTTTGTGTGTGTGTTGGTGTGTGTCTGTGAGTTCGTGTGCTTGTTTTACTTTTTATTGTTGTTGTAAAGCGCTTTGTGCAAGTGGAAAGCGCTCATAAATAACCATTTATTATTATTATTATTATTAAAGACGAGCTCGAAAAACGTATGCCAACCCCTTTCTGTCAGCCAGAGTGGGTTCGAGTGGGGGGACACACACACACACGCACGCACGCACGCACGCACGCACACACACAAGCACAACACACACACATATACAAACACACACACACACATACAAGCACAACACACACACACACACACACATACAAGCACAACACACACACACACACATATACACACACGCACGCACCACACACACACACACACACACACACACACAAAACACACACACATAAAACATACACACACACACACACACATACACTGTTTAAAGATAAATGGCTCGGAAATCAGTTTATGCTGGGTGCCTTCTCACGTTGGTCTTCACGGCAACAACGTAGTTGACAGAGCAGCTAAATCCGGTGCACTCCGTTTTGAAAATCCCATAGAATTACATGTTAACACCTCGGTAAAAGAAGCTTACAACTCGCTAGAATTCGCATCATGGATTCGATTTCATGAACATTTAAATGAAAAATTTGTGTCTCAAAAAAGAATCAAACTTTCAATTCAAAATATCTGTAAAAAAAAATGCAGTATTCTTCATTATATCATTTGAGATTAATTGTTACCACATATTTTCGTATTCAACTGAACGCTTTGAAAACAAAATATTGTAAAAACGTTTTATGTATTTGCGGTGAACAATTCACATTGTATCACTGTTTGTTTTACTGCAGAAAGCTTCGTTATTTTTTACCAAAGATGTTTACACAAGGAAACTATCTTGAAAAGCATTTTAAAGAAGTGATATCAGATCAAGTTCTGTTAGTTAAAATTTCAAAATCATTGGTTCACAGTCCTGTTAATGCGTTACTTTAAGGTTATTATTTTAATTATCATAATCTTATTTTGTTTTGTTTTGCTTTTTATGACGATTTTTCTTTTACATTTGATGTTAGCGTTGTTCTAGTTTCATTTCTCTGTTCATCCATATAATTTTTCTAAAGACCTTGCCGATTCCTTTTAATTTTTTTTCCGTCTCTTACTCTGTTCCCTTCTTTCCCCTCCTCCCTCCACCCCCCCACCCCCCAAAAAAATCATCCTCCATGCCATTTTTACCCGTCTAATATCACTTATAGTGAAAAGACGTTAAATCAAGGAACGAACACA
>JAPXFY010001449.1:15000-20000 GCA_030674185.1 Monoplex corrugatus | reverse complement strand
GTCAAAGGCCTTGGTGAGGACAATGAATGCCACATACAGGGGCATCCGCTGCTCTCTGCACTTCTCCTGGATTTGGCGAAGGGAGAAGACCATGTCTACCGTGGATCTCTCTGCTCGAAAACCACACTGTGATTCCGGGTAGACGCGTTCAGCCAGTTTCTGCAGGCGGATTAGGAGGACCCGAGCATAGACTTTGCCAACAATGCTGAGGAGCGAGATACCTCTGTAGTTGTTGCAGTCGCTCCTTTCACCCTTGTTTTTGTACAGGGTGACGATCTTGACGTCCCTCATGTCCTGTGGTACAGCTCCCTCATTCCAACACTGACAGAGAACTGCGTGCAAAGGGTGCAGAAGAGAAGTCTTGCAGTGCTTGATGATGTCTGGGGGAATTCCGTCGTTGCCAGGTGCCTTCCCTGATGCCAGGCTATCAATGGCCTTGCTGAGTTCGTCCACAGTTGGCTCTGCATCAAGTTCTTCCATTACCGGCATGCACTTGATGGCATCGAGGGCTAAGGGGGACACCATGTTCTGTGTGGAGTAGAGGTCGGAGTAGTGTTCCGCCCATCTTTCCATCTGTTGGCTAGGATTGCTGATTACTTCCCCAGTAGAGGATTTGAGGAGGGTGATCTTGTTCTGTGTTGGTCCCAGTGCCTTCTTGATGCCATCATACATTCCTCGGATGTTGCCTCTTTCAGCAGCACTCTGTATCTCTTCGCTGAGCTCTGTCCAGTACTCGTTTGCGCAGTGCCTGGCGTTAAGCTGAACCTTACTTCTGGCAGCCCTGAGGATTTGCAGATTCTCACTGGGTGACCGCTTATACTTGGTGAGTGCGGCACGCTTGGCCTCAACAGTGGGAGTCATCTCTGATGATTTGGCTCAAACCAGTCGTGGGACTTCACAGTTTTCTTCCCAAAGGTGGCCATAGCAATGCGGTGCATGGTGTCTCGTAGCGTTTCCCATCTCTCAGTGGCAGAGTCTCTGGGCTGCAATGCATCGTATTCTCTCTGAAAGGCCTCTGCGAACTGTTCTACAAGATCTGGCTGAGACATCTTGCTGACGTCAATGCGAGAGTTCCCTTGTTTCTTTGAGCAGTGGAACTTCTTTGGTTGTAGCCTGATCTTGCAACATACCAGAGAGTGGTCTGTGTTGCAGTCTGCACTGTGATAAGAGCGAGTGTGGAGAACGTTTTTGATAGCGGCACGTCTTACTAGGATCAAATCCAGTTGGTGCCAATGTTTTGAGCAGGGATGCCTCCAGAAGACTTTGTGCTGAGGCTTCATCTTGAAGAAGGAGTTGGCGATGCACAGTTCATGGCAGGCGCAAAACTCAAGCAGTCGCTGTCCATTCTCATTCATTTTCCTCACTCCAAAGGAACCGAGGCAGAAGGGCCATGAGTCATTGTCTGCACCCACTCTGGCGTTGAAGTCGCCCAGGAGAACAAGTTGTTCTGTCCTGGGGATGTTCCTTATGGTTGATGCAAGATTTTCATAGAACTCATCCTTGGTGTCTGGAGAGGCGGACAGAGTTGGGGCATAAACGCTGATGAGAGTGACATAGCCTTCGGTGGTGTTGAGGCGGAGAGTCAAGAGTCGTTCTGAACCGCCGCAGCCTGGTTCAATCATGTTCAGCAGGCTGTTCCTTACTGCAAAGCCTACTCCGTGCTCTCTTGGGGCATCAGAACTCTTTCCTTGCCAGAAAAAGGTGTAGTCCCTTTCCTTTAGTGTTCCTGAGTCAGCCAGCCGTGTTTCCTGCAGAGTGGCAATGTCCACATTGAGCCTCTTTAGTTCGCTGTTTATGACGGCGGTTTTTCTGGCGTCGCTGATGTCTTGCAGATCTTGGGAGAGCCCAGGCATCATTGTTCGGACATTCCAACAGCCCAGTTTCACTGCTGATCCTTTTCCTGATCCGTTTCTTAAATTTGAATTTTTCTTTTTGTTTGGTGCGGTAATTAACGACCTGCTTGTCAGATTTTCTCCTAATCTTCATGCACCCAATGAAGAAGGCAGGTTGTGGCGGGACAGCACCTAACTGGCTGGGGGCTGCCCAGCTTAGGCGGGCGGTAGCTGTCCAGTAAGACACGAAGGTCTCTCCCACCGTCAAAAGCAACCCCTGGCGTCAGCTCTACGCCAGTTGAGCAATGACTTATCACCGGTATCTGTTGCTTCCAGTGTTGTGCCAACACTAGTGTTAGTAGCGAGGCTGGAGTGTCCTCTCCAGGTCGTAGGTGCAGAGTGTTTGTGGATGAATGGACGGATGTAAGCCTGGGCAGTGTAATATGGAAGACAGGCTGTTGCCCATGCAACTTGTCCCCCCTCTCCACCTCGCTGACAGATCCAAAGGAACAGCAGGGCTGTTACGTTTTGGTGCCAACGCGGCTGCAGGAGCTGCCGGAAAGTGACAAAGTTTGCCATCCAACCGCCTTAGGGGCCCCACACCGGATTTACTGTCAGGGTTTACTCCCTTAGCTAGATGGCCGCGGGTAGCTCTCCAGAGCTGGCGCCCTTTGATGGATCTAATTTATTTCCACCAGGGTTTCTAGCCACCCTCCTCACCATCCTCCTGAGAGGACTGGTGGGGTTGCTGGTTTAGTCACCAGCAATTCGACCCTGTGACAGGTAGTACTGGGTTCCAGGTCACCAGTAGCGGATACATCTATCCGACCTGAGTCAAAGGGTTTTAAGTTTTTGCTTGGCTAACATGGTTGGCAATGCAGAATGCTGATGGACAGGCTGCCGGAGTCAAAGAGTTAACGTGCATTTTGATGTTCTCCGTGCGATGATGATTGTTTAGGCACTAACAGGCCCGCAGACATGTTGTCCTGAAAGATCGGAAAAATCTCCACCCTTAACCCATCAGATGAGCGGTACACAGGGAGGACTGAATCCCAGACCTTCCGATTGCAAGTCTGACGTCTTACCCACGTTACTACCACGCCTGTTGGTCAGTGAATTCAAAGCCCATATGGATCTGTCCGAGCGCCGTAAGTCCCTCTTGACCAAACTACAAACTGTAGGCTCCAAAGTCCTCAGCCAGTTGACCTTATATGTATTCACATTCATTTTTTTCTGTGACAATGGATTTACCACGTGACACTCGGGCTGCTCTTCCCGTTCAGAGCGCGTCACCGCAGAGCAGCGCCACCTTTTTTCTTGCCAGGACTTATAAAGGCAAGAAAGCTAATTCGCCTTCAAGGGGAGGGACCTGGAAAATGAACCCTTCTCTCCAATGTTTTATGCCAGGGCAGCCAGGTGAATGCCCTGCTCTTCACTATTTTCAACTGCCGTGGGACCTTTAGAGTGTGCAGGTCAGAAGGCAGATGGGTCCGACTTGTTTTCCGTCCCCTTCCTAAGGACTAGACGTTCGGTTTGATTTTCCGGCCAATCGGAGGAGAAAAGTCGAGGCCTCAACGGGGAACGAACCCTGGAACCTCGAGTTTAGCTACTGGCTGGTGAACGTGTGAACCATTCTGCCACTCTTCTCCCTTGAAGCGTGATGTCAACTTGCTCTTAGTCAATGCCCTGACGAGCTCATTTTTTTTTCTGCAGGCTAGTTGGTAAAGCCGCGGACTCAAGATCTAATATCTTGGGTTCAATCCTAGCCTGCAACATTAAAAGCTGGCCTGTTCGCTGCCTATCTTAACGTTTCCATCATTCTGGTGGTGCCAGCTTAGTTAATATTTAATAGTTCCTTCTTTCCCCTTCCCTATTTCAAGACCTTGCCAGCGTATAAGGTTTTGCGCAGGCTGGGGAAGTCTGTCAGATAATTGCTGGCAGATTTGGGCAGAGCGCATATGGAGATTTCCGAATGCAGTGAACCCCTCTTGCACTAACTCCAATGTGACACAGAGTGTTCTCTTCAAGCCAGCTGAGCTCTGACTAATCCTATGACCTACTGGGTACCGGTACACTCTTCAGTGACCGGTACACTATGGGTATGCTGGAGAACGGGTACACTCTTATAGTACCACACGTGTCAGGGACCTAGGCTCTATGGGTACACTATGGGTACACTGCAGACAGCAACCGGAGACCCTGTCCTTTCTATCCCTATTTACACTACGTGCCAACTCAGTCGTAACAAACACATGCTCACACTCAATCACATTCACACACACACATACAGACACACACATGCATACTCACACACACACACACATTCACACACACAAAACACATCCGTGCACACACACATTCACTCACACACACATACACACATACATACACATGCTCACACACATAACATACATACATATGCAAACAAAAATACACATTCACTTATGCAATAACACACACTTATATGCATACATATATATATATATATACATAGGCTACATATATTCACATACTTACACACGCTCATACACATACACAAACACATGCACAAACACATACATACATACACACATTCTGTCTAATATCACTTATAGTGAAAAGACGTTAAATCAAGGAACGAAGGAACATACACACATATACACAAACAAATATATGCAAACACTCACACACACACACATTCACTCAAGCATAACGGTAACTGAACTTTGTGGGTTGTCGTGGGAGCGACAAAGGCTAGTGCACAGTCCGTACAAAAACCGACGGAAGGCAACAGGAAACCACCATCGCATATTCCCTCGATACTCGTGGTTAGCCGAAAGAGCATCGGGTAGACCCTGGGAGAAAATTTTGGATGAACTTGCGGAGTGGATGCAGACAGACAGGGTGGGAGATGTACTTGCAGTGAGAAAAGATATTTTCGTATGGAGGCCTTTGATCGCCAATGTCATTTGGCAGGGTGCAGGGTGCATGATGATAATGGTGATGATGATGGTGATGATGATGATGATGGTGATGATGACACACATACACGTGAATAATAATTAAACATTTAAAAGAACGATCATGGTTGTTTATCAGAACGAAGAAAATATTAAAAATCTTGGAAGCAGGCTATGCAGACTGCACAGCTACATAATGCCTGCATGATGACAGTCGAAACGTATAAAG
>JAPXFY010001449.1:0-10000 GCA_030674185.1 Monoplex corrugatus | reverse complement strand
ATCGGGGGCTGCGTTATTGAGGCTTTTGTAGCACATGGTGTCTAGTTTGTACTGTATGCGCTTTGATACAGGGAGCCAGTGACGTTGTGCCAGGAGAGGAGATATGTGGTCAGCTTTTTTCTTTTTGAGTACAAGGCGTACAGCATTGTTTTGAATGCGCTGTAGGATGTGAATGGTGGAGGCAGGAAGACCAGACAGGAGTGAATTGCAATAGTCAATGCGAGACATTATGAAGGAGAGAACGAGTTTTGCAGTTGTTTCGACAGAGAGATACTTCCTGATTAGGCTTATACGATGGAGATGATAGTAGCAAGATCTGGCAGTTTGAGAAACAAAGTTGTTCATGGACAGGGTAGAGTCAATGCAGACACCAAGGTTTTTAGCTGAATCAGAAATTGGGACTGATGTGTTACATAATGGGAGAGAAAGAGGAGGCAGCTGGGAAAGTTTCTGACGGGTGCCAATGAGGATAGCTTCTGTCTTGTCGTCATTAAGCTGAAGTCTATTGTGTGTCATCCAGTTCTTAATGTCCGAGTAACACTCAGTGGTGCGAGTCAACAGGCGCTGTATATTATCAGGTGAGTCACTATCTTGAAGTTGGGTGTCATCAGCATAGAAGTGGTGTTTTATAGAGTGGGAGTTGATGATGGTGGACAGGGGGGAGGTATAAAGAGTGAAAAGAACAGGGCCAAGGACAGATCCTTGTGGAACACCACAGGTCAGGTATGCAGGTTGAGAGTAAGTGCCATTGATGAGAACAGTTTGTTTTCTGTTTGATAAATACGAAGTGAAAAAGGAGAGAGCAATGTCAGAGATGCCAAAAGTATGATGAAGTCTAGAAAGGAGAATACCATGGTCGATGGTATCGAAAGCTGCAGACAGATCAAGGAGTGTGAGGAGAGAGACTTTGCCAGTATCAGTTGCAAGGAGGAGATTGTTGAGAATGTGTAGTAGGGCAGTTTCAGTGCTATGGCACTGGCGGTAGGCTGACTGGAAAGGATTGAGGAGATTGTTGGCAGACAGGTGAGAGTTCAGCTGGTTGAGGACGACTTTTTCAAGGAGTTTTGACAAGAAAGAGAGATTAGAGATAGGCCTGTAATTTTTCAGTTCATTTGGGTCTAAATTGTGTTTCTTGAGGAGAGGGTGAACAATAGCAGACTTGAAAGAATCTGGGACAGTTCCAGTTTGAAAAGAAGTGTTGATGATGTCAGTGATGAATGGGAGGAGAGTAGGGAGACAATCGGAGTAGAGAGAACCTGGAAGAGGATCCAGTTCGCAGGTTTTGAACGACATGGATCTGATTGTGTTGAAAATTTCTTCTTGTGAGACTGGGGTAAAAGTAGTGAGAGGTGTGCCAGAGAAGGAAGGGTCAGGTGGGCATGGTTGACAGGGTGTCCTGTCAAGCCTGTCACGAAGAGTTTGTATTTTGGTGGTGAAATACTTAGAGAATACAGATGGGACTTTTATCATTTGTTGTGACACAAACTTTTCATTTAAATGTTCATAAAATCGAGACCATGAGGTTGATTCGAGCAAGTTGCAAGCTTCTTTTACGGAAGTACGAACATGTAATTCTATAGAATTATCAGAATTCTGCGCGCCTTGCTTAGCTGCTCTGTCAACTACTTCGTTTCCGTGAAGACCAACGTGAGAAGGCACCCAGCATAAACTGATATCTGTACCTTTGACCCTTAAACGATGTATAAGATGATTTGCCTCAGTAATTAAATCAGGTCTTGCATCGGTATCAAAAGAACGTAAAGCATATAAAACAGATTTTGAGTCAACAAAGAGAACTACTTTGAAAGGCACGGGTTTATGATTTACTAGATAATGTAATGCTTGTATAATAGCGACTAATTCCGCTGTAAAGATAGATATGTTTCCCCCTACGAAAAATGACTTTTTTGCTTTAAATTTTGGAACATAAAATGCTGCTCCAGCACATTTATTTTCTAAGACTGATCCATCGGTAAAAATCTGAAGGTGGGCACGGTATTTTTCATCGATGTGTTCTCTTGCTGTGGATATCGAAATGTTGACGTTTTCAGATTTCTTAGCGTCTGTATAATCAATATCAAAAGAGGATTTTAGCATTTCCCATGTAGGGATAGGCGTTGTTGATGGTGTCTCAGCTATTTCATCCATATTTATGTTAGATTGTTTGACCAAGTCAGATATGTAAGTTGCAACAGTCATTTGTGATGAAATGCTTTTTGCTCGCTTTGGAAAGTCAACATCAGATCTGATTTCAATTTCCTTACTCACAAAATTATCCATTTGTGAAGTAGTTCTAACTGCAAATTTTGCTGTCGCTAGCTCACGATAGTTGTTCAGAGGCAGAATTCCAGCAACTTTGTACGTTTCCAGATTAGAAGCATGAGTAGGGACACCTAGAGCAATTTTAATACTTTTGCAGTCTAAGCTTTGCATCTTCTTTAATAGATATTTTGGTACACTGAAGAACACTTCTTGAAGAACACTTCCCCAAGGTAATCTGCTTATTATCTTTAGAAAATTTAAGGCTTTTCTTGCTTTTGTTGAAATATAATTAAAATGGACATTCCAGTTTAATTTCGATGTCATAAAGACTCCCAGAAATTTTACAACCTGTTTGTAATGTAACACTTCACCAAGCAATCTGAAAGTAGGTAAATCACTTAAAGTACCACCAGGATTAAATAGCATCATGTTAGTTTTTTCCGCTGACAAAGACAGACCATTTTCTAACATATAGTTTCCAAGATTATCAAGATCAGATTGATACAACTTCCTAATGTAATTCTGCGCTCTCTGTGGAGTTGTTTTTGTTAAAGTAATATTCATCCAAATACATATATCATCAGCGTACTTTGCCAAAACAACACGATCTGAGAGTGCTTTAGGAAGATCCTGTATAAGGATATTAAATAAAAGCGGTACTATCACTGAACCTTGTGGAATTCCTATATCAAGATGTCGTGAAGTAGAATAACTAGTTCCCACTCTTGCCTGAATAGTTCTATTGGCTAAAAAAGACTTAATGTAATTATACATATTGCCAGATAAATCAATAGATTTCAGCTTGTACAATAAACGCGTATGCCAAACTTGATCGTAAGCTTTTTTCACATCAAAAAAAGTAGCTGAAAGACTTTTTCTGCGGGCAAACTGTTTCTTGATGTGAGTTGTAAGTTTAACCAGGTGCTCAACTGTGGATCTCCCTTTTCTAAAACCTGCCTGATTTACTGGAATAACATTATTTTTATCACAGTAATGTACAAGTCTGTTTAATACCAATTTTTCCATTAGTTTGCTCGTATGGGACGTCAACGCAATAGGTTTGTAACTATTTTTATTGTTTCTAGGCTTTCCTGCTTTTAATACTGGTATAACAATAGACTTTTGCCATAATTGTGGTATAGTTCCACTAACCCAGCATTTCTGAAAAATTTTGTGTAAGAAAATAATATAGTTTTCTGGAAGATGTTTAATCATTTCAGTTGAAACTGCATCGACACCTGCCGAACTCCTTTTGTTGTGTAGAGACAAGATGGTATTTTTTTTAGCTCTTCTAAGGTGAATGGAGAATTAAACTAGCTATCATTCTGAGGTATGGGATCAGTGTAGATAGGGTTGTTAGCTGCCATTTCTCTGTAGTGTTTGCAGGTAGGAGACAAACCATCTACTTTACTATTTTCGGCTAAAAGTTCCACAAAAGTTTCAGCTTCGTCTATGTCGGAAAGAAATTTGTGACATGTGTCAGTCATTATTGGACACCTAGGTAAGTCAGTTCCATTTTTCATTTGATTCATTTTTGTCCAGACTTTATGGAAATCCTTGAAATCTGAAATTTCTTTAGTGCAGTATGATGCCCAACAATTTTTCTTTGCTTCAGCGATGATTTTATTACACTGGGTGTTAGCTTTTTTCATTTCCATATGATCTTCAGGTTTTCTGCTTTTGATGTCGAGTTTGTATTTCTCTTTTTTATTCTAAACAGCTTGCTCACATGCCTCCGTTCACCAAACATTACCTAAACGATTATTGGACTTAAAAGTTTTGAGTTTCGGGATGGATAGGTCTGCAGCAGCTAGAACTGTCTCCTGGAATTTAGAAGACATAACGTCAACATTTTCACTTTCATGATGTGTGTAATCTTGATTGGTAAGAGCAGTCTGAAACAAGGACCAATCAGCGCGTGTGTAATTATATTTTGGTATAATATCAGGAGTGCTGTTTTTCATCCTGATATTTTCGTTAGTTAGTGTTATGAGGATAGGTAAGTGATCACTTCCTAAAGTATCTCTGTGAGTGTTCTCGGTACTAATTCTGGTGAAATTAAAGACAGGTCGATGGCTGTTGCCCGATGTTTGGAAACATCACGAATTCTAGTGACACTCCCATCATTCAAAAGGTAAAGCACACTGTCAACTATATTGTCTACCAACCGATTGCTTGTAACAGTACAACAATCTTTTTTCCAAAACGGGGAGTGGGAATTAAAGTCTCCACCTATCAGCCGGCTATTTACCGTGCTGCAGATCCGAAATCGTGTGCAGCCATTCTGTGTTGTGATCATTTGGACCTGTCGGCAGGTAGACTGACATAACGTTCAGGATAAAAGAATTACCGAGTTGTACTGCGGCGGCACAAGCGTGTAAATCTTCAGTTGATGTTAAAACTGGGGAAGTAATTATGTGATACTGTAACTTTTTAAGTATATATATTGCAATGGCTACCTTCTTCCCGGGATTCCCATAGTCATACACTGGTGGATAATAATAATTTGGAAAATTGGGAAGTTTGGTTGGTACAACATTAAGCGACTGCAGAATCAAGATTTCACTCTGATTTGAGGTGAGGAAATGTTCCAGGTATGCTGAATTGGTGGAAATAGACCTACAATTCCACTGTAAAAATTTGATTTTCATTGTTGGCTAATCTCTTATTTTCAATTAACGGTGATTTGTTTGACAATTAGGAATGCTTTTGTTTTCTGTGTACGTGGAAAATGGGGGAAAATTGATTGCTTATACTACGTAGTTAAGGTAGAAAAAAAAATGTAGTAAAACTATGGAGAAAAGAAGTCCTACTAATCTAGATAAGAGTTAGATTTAGAACAGTAATAAATTACAAATAAATAAAACAATAGTATACACGCCTTTAAATGTACAGAGATTATAGTTTGGGTCCTAACTGAATCCTAGCGTTTGTACACTTTCAACAAGAGAACTGTCAGAGATGTCGAGGAAAAAGTCCTGTGACGTTGATAACTGTACATCTATGACGATTCATTTAAATTAAAACATATTATATATGACAGCCACCATGGTTCACAGCTGTCAAAATAGGGGAACTGTCCTCGGGGGAATCTAGAGGCGTGTAGCCGTGAAGATCGTGATCCTCCTGGTCTCCTGGGGGTCTCCCAAAACAGGTCCCGAACGTGTCTTCCAAGGTTCCCCGCTATCACGCTGCTTCCTCTGGCAGTGGGGTGAATATTATCGTGAAGAAACTGCTGGTTAGTACGCAGGTTTTCATGAGAGACAAATGATATGTTTTTTATGTCAATAAGCTCAGCAGATAAAAAAGCGTTGAACAAATTCCGGCGAACCTCCATACGTGCATGTTGCACAGGGGCGACCTTGCTGATGACTATCTTTGTGTTTGGATATGTTTGTGCTACATGTTTGATGCAAGAAGCGAAATTTTGAGTTGTTGCTTTGAGATCTACGTTATTCAATTCATGGACACCACAGTGAAAAACAATACAGTCTGCAGGATTTTCAAAGTTGGAAAATGTCTTGTTTAAAGAGTTTTTAATATCATGAATGTTATTCACAGCACTTGAGTCTCCTTCCTTGGGGAAGTCTGTCAGATAATTGCTGGCAGATTTGGGCGGAGCGCATATGGAGATTTCCGAATGCAGTGAACCCCTCTTGCACTAACTCCAATGTGACACAGAGTGTTCTCTTCAAGCCAGCTGAGCTCTGACTAATCCTATGACCTACTGGGTACCGGTACACTCTTCAGTGACCGGTACACTATGGGTATGCTGGAGAACGGGTACACTCTTATAGTACCGCACGTGTCAGGGACCTAGGCTCTATGGGTACACTATGGGTACACTGCAGACAGCAACCGGAGACCCTGTCCTTTCTATCCCTATTTACACTACGTGCCAACTCAGTCGTAACAAACACATGCTCACACTCAATCACATTCACACACACACATACAGACACACACATGCATACTCACACACACACACACACACTCACACACACAAAACACATGTGTGCACACACACATTCACTCACACACACATACACACATACATACACACGCTCACACACATAACATACATACATATGCAAACAAAAATACACATTCACTTATACAATAACACACACTTATATGCATACATATATATATATATATATACATAGGCTACATATATTCACATATATTCACATACTTACACACGCTCATACACATACACAAACACATGCACAAACACATACATACATACACACATTCTGTCTAATATCACTTATAGTGAAAAGACGTTAAATCAAGGAACGAAGGAACATACACACATATACACAAACAAATATATGCAAACACTCACACACACACACATTCACTCAAGCATAACGGTAACTGAACTTTGTGGGTTGTCGTGGGAGCGACAAAGGCTAGTGCACAGTCCGTACAAAAACCGACGGAAGGCAACAGGAAACCACCATCGCATATTCCCTCGATACTCGTGGTTAGCCGAAAGAGCATCGGGTAGACCCTGGGAGAAAATTTTGGATGAACTTGCGGAGTGGATGCAGACAGACAGGGTGGGAGATGTACTTGCAGTGAGAAAAGATATTTTCGTATGGAGGCCTTTGATCGCCAATGTCATTTGGCAGGGTGCAGGGTGCATGATGATAATGGTGATGATGATGGTGATGATGATGATGATGGTGATGATGACACACATACACGTGAATAATAATTAAACATTTAAAAGAACGATCATGGTTGTTTATCAGAACGAAGAAAATATTAAAAATCTTGGAAGCAGGCTATGCAGACTGCACAGCTACATAATGCCTGCATGATGACAGTCGAAACGTATAAAGTACCACCTCACAACGAGCATACATCATCTGAAACAGCAGGACTGGCATGCAAAACAAGAAGAATGATAAATGGTGCCATCAACTTTCAATTTGTTGACACTCATACTTCATGCGATCATCATCATCATCATCATCATCATCATCATCATTATCATCATGTGCTTGGCGATCATGGCCCTCCACACGAATCTATCCCCTGTCACCACCAGTAGGCCTACATCTCCCACCCTCTCATCTTCAGCCACCCTGCAAGCCCGTCCAATGTATTCGCTCTGGGTCTACCTGGTGTCATACGATTATACATGCTTCTATTTCACATACTTCGTCAACAAATGACTTGTGATTTCTACACAAGATCTTATCCTTTTGAGTTCAACACCACCCCGCACAACATAAAATTGGTTTGTTCACTACCCATCTTAAATGTTTCAACCATTCTGGTGGTGTCAGTATTTCACTGACCCCGTTCCCCTTTTATTTACAAGTGCCGAACCTCGTGTACAAACGGAATATTGAAACACTGTAGCCTACCTGTAAGTGATAAACTTTGCTCTTGGTGACCAGAGAGTGGAGATGCTAGTACTGTCCGCAGTGATGGCTTCCGACACAGTGCAGTTTGAATGGCCTTCACCAGCAACTGGCTGAAGAAGTTGAAGAACACTCGAGTCCTATGCCACCGGTGTTTGAGAAACTGGAAATACAACTTGGGTCCTGCACAGTTTTTGTCAGCTGTTTGTTTGCGCTTCGATTCAACCTATTTCCCTTCACGACACAGGCAGTCCTGTCGCTCGCTCTCCGATCCAGTTCTAAACTTGTCGTCTGCTCGGCTTCTGTGTTGGGTACTCGTGTACCCAATGCAACGAGACTATCATTGTTGCAAACGAGACTTCCTCGCTGTTGACCCGATATCGATCTTATGACCTGGCCAATGATAATAATAATAACAATAACAACACTGATAATGATGATGATGATAATATAATCATCATAATCATAATGATAAATAATAATGATAATAATAAAAAATAATGATGGTGATGATGATGATGATAATGTTCTCGTCATTACTATAATTATTATTGGGAAAATTGATGCCTAATCAGAATAGCCCAAGGTACATACAAAATCAATGAAAATGGTAAAACAACAACAACAAACAAACAAACAAACAAAAAACAGTAGCACAAAATTAATAATAATTACAATATAATTTAATTAATTACAATGTTTATATAGTGCAAAAAAAAATCTTGATAAAATCAAATCTAAGCGCTGAAACAGACACACACGCACGCACGCACGCACGCACGCACGCACACGCACGCACGCACACACACACACACACACAAGCGCGCGCACACACACATGCATGGCTATAAATAGGGAGAAAGAATAAAAGCAATGGAAAATTATAGACAGCATATTATATACAATTATATATTACAATGTGATTCCCCTCTGAGTGGAGACAGGCTGCAGAGGGGGTTGAGTGAGGTCAGGATTTTATGCAGAGGAGAAAAGGTGAGTTTTGAGAGCGGACTTGAAGGAGACAAAAGTAGGTTGCTGACGGATTGAGAGAGGAAGTTTGTTCCAGGAGAGTGGACCAGAAACAGAGAAGGCTCATGGACCATAGGTATTGAGCTTAGTGCGTGGAAAGCGAAAACTCAGAGGATTGGAGGCAGAGCGGAGGGTACGTGAGGGAACATAGATCTCAAGTAGGCTTGACAGGTAATCGGGGGCTGCGTTATTGAGGCTTTTGTAGCACATGGTGTCTAGTTTGTACTGTATGCTCTTTGATACAGGGAGCCAGTGAAGTTGTGCCAGGAGAGGAGATATGTGGTCAGCTTTTTTCTTTTTGAGTACAAGGCGTGCAGCATTGTTTTGAATGCGCTGTAGGATGTGAGTGGTGGAGGCAGGAAGACCGGACAGGAGTGAATTGCAATAGTCAATGCAAGACATTATGAAGGAGAGAACGAGTTTTGCAGTTGTTTCGACAGAGAGATACTTCCTGATCAGGCTTATACGATGGAGGTGATAGTAGCAAGATCTGGCAGTTTGAGAAACAAAGTTGTTCATGGAGAGGGTAGAGTCAATGCAGACACCAATGTTTTTAGCTGAATCAGAAATTGGGACTGATGTGTTACATAATGGGAGAGAAAGAGGAGGCAGCTGAGAAAGTTTCTGACGGGTGCCAATGAGGATAGCTTCTGTCTTGTCATCGTTAAGCTGAAGTTTATTATATGTCATCCAGTTCTTAATGTCCGAGTAACACTCAGTGGTGCGAGTCAATTGAACAAAATCTAATCGATAAACCATACCCTCAGTCATAATTATGACATTCATCTTCAGCACAACTCACAAACCACAAATCAATACATGCACACATGCACAGCAAGCAAAAGTACTGAACTCCAACACACAACAAACATTCATAAATTGAAACCCACAAAGTTTCAGTTTCTCACGATGACGTCTCCGCGCTCGGAAAGAAGAAAGACACTAAATCCAACACTACATTCAGAAACATACACAACGAAGCAGGGCACATTTTAGCTGAACGATCTAACGAGGCACCCATTTCTCTCCAATGGTTCATGGACCCATCAGTCATTGTCTTCTCTCTAGAGGCATGCATTTACCTGGGACCAGGGCTGCAGGTTGGGAGGCCATTGTTTCTGACGTAGGCACAGAGTTTCCATCTGGGCAGCAGAAATGACAGAAAGCAAAGGAGCAAAGCAGAAACAAAGAGAGTGACAGAAAAGAGGAAACTTATAGTACAGAATTAACACACTACCAGAATGATTGGAGTATTATGAAGATGAACAATAAAGAAGCCAACGTTGTGTTAGGAACCAGAAAAAAACACAAAAGAAGAATAAGAACATGTA
>JAPXFY010001448.1:0-36239 GCA_030674185.1 Monoplex corrugatus | reverse complement strand
TTATACTGTTTTTTGTTTGTTTTTTTAACTTGCGTCAGAATGTACTCTTACTAAATATTTTGTTATGTTTAAGTCCCGTGTGCGTGTGTGCGTGTGTGCGTGTGTGTGTGTGTGTGTGTGGGGGGGGGGGGGCTGTATATGTGTGTGTGCATGAGTGCGTGTGTGTGTGGGGGGGGGAGGGCGTATGTGTGTGCTTGAGTGCGTGTGTGGGTGTGGGTGTACGGCTGCATTTTCCCAGCCATTCTGACAGCCTCCAGTTACTACCTTTCTGCCAGCCGGCATCGCCTGCGAGTACTATTTTTAGCCAGGCAGGTTTGACCAGAGTTCTTCACTCTACAGCAGTGCTTTGTAACTGCTGCGATCTTTCGGGAGGGTCTGAGTGTAGGAAGTGACTGATACTGGCACAGAGTAGGCCTATCGAATCTACGTCAATCTGTAGGCCTATACTCCACAGGATGGGCGAGGGTGGCGTGGAGAGTGGAAGGAGAAGGACAGATGCGCGCTGTTAATTAGCTGGCAGGGCAGAACCAACGATTAGTGGATATGGGCGCCTTGGCGTGAGAGTGTGTGTGTGTTGTGTGCGTGTGTTTCTTCGATTCCGTGGATGACCCACGTATTTGTCTTTTATGATGTTGAATATTGTAATTGTTGTGAGGCGTGAGTGTGATTGTATGTATAGCCAAAATATTTTCCTTGTGTCTATGCACTGGGCTGAAGTAAAATCTTGTTATCTTGTTATCTTATCTTGTTATCTAAACGAAACAAACTAAACTAAACCAAAGGAAACTAAAGTAAAGTAAAGTAAAGTAAAGTAAACTAAACTAAGCTAAACTAAACAAAGCTAAACTATACTGACTAAATTAAACTAACTAAACTAAATTAAACAAAACTAAACTAAACTAAACTAAATGCATGATGGCTAAACTAAACTAAACCAAACTTAACCAAACTAAACTAAACTAAACTACACTAAACTAAACTAACCTAAACTAAAGTAAAGTAAACGAAACTAAACGAAACTAAACTAAACTAAACTAAACTAAACTAAATGACTGTATACCAAACTAAACTAAACTCAATACAATAAACTCACCTAAACTAAACTAAACTAAACTAAACTAAACTACACTACACAAAACAAACAAAACAAAACTAAACTAAAGTAAACTAAAGTCAACTAAAGTAAACTAAAGTAAACTAAAGTAAACTAAAGTAAACTAAAGTAAACTAAACTAAACTAAACAAGACTAAACTAAACTAAACTAAATAAACTAAACTAAACGAATCGAATCTAACTAAATGAATGGAAACCAAACTAAACTAAACTAAACTAAACTAAACTAAACTAAACTAAACTAAACTAAACTAAACTAAACTAAACTAAACTAAACTAAACGAAACGAAACGAAACGAAACTAAACGAAACGAAACGAAACGAAACGAAACAAACTAAACTAAACAAAAGGAAACTAAACTAAAGTAAAGTAAAGTAAAGTAAACTAAACTAAGCTAAACTAAACAAAGCTAAAATATGCTAACTAAATTAAACTAACTAAACTAAACTAAACTAAACTAAACTAAACTAAACTAAACTAAACTAAACTAAACTAAACTAAACTAAACTAAACTAAACTAAACTAAACTAAACTAAATGCATGAAATAAACTAAACTAAACTAAACTAAACAAAACTAAACTAAACTATAAACTAAACTAAAACTAAACTAAACTAAACAAACTAAACTAAACTAAACTAGTGAATGTAAACTAAACTAAACTAAACTAAACTAAACAAACTAAACTATGCTAAGTAAACTAAACTAAACTAAACTAAACTAAACTAAACTAAACTAAACTAAACTAAAACTAAACTAAACTGAAACTAAAACTAAACTAAACTAAACTAAAGGAATGTAAACCTAATCTAAGTAAACTAAACTAAACAAACTAACACTAAACTAAATTAAATGAATGTACACTAAACTAATTTAAACTAAACTAAAACTAAACTAAACTAAACTAAACTAAACTAAATCAAACACTAAACTAAACTAAACTAATAATAAACTAACCTAAATTAAACTAAACTAAACTAAACTAAACTAAACTGAAACGAAAAACTAAACTAAACTAAAACTAAAGTAAAACTAAAGTAAACTAAACAAGTAAACTAAACAAACTGATAAACGAACAAACGAAAGAAACGAAACGAAACGAAACTAAACTAAACTAAACAATCAAACTAAACTAAACTAAACTAAACTAAACAAACTAAACTAAAACTAAACTAAACTAAACTAAACTAAACTAAACTAAACTAAACGAAACTAAACGAAACAAACGAAAGAAACGAAACGAAACGAAAGCTAAACTAAACGAAAGCTAAAAAACTAAACAAAGATAAACTAAACAAAGAAACTAAACTAAACGAAACTAAACTAAACTAAACTAAACTAAACTAAACTAAACTAAACTAAACTAAACTAAACTAAACTAAACTAAACTAAACTAAAACTAAACTAAAGTAAACAAAGCTAAACTATGCTAAGTAAAACTAAACTAAAGTAAACCAAACTAAACTAAACTAAGCTAAACTAAACTAAATCAATGTCAACCAAACTAAAGTTAACTAAACAAAACAAAACAAAACTAAACTAAACTAAACTAAACTAAACTAAACTAAACTAAACTAAACTAAACTAACTAAATAACAAACTAAACTAAACTAAATAAACTAAACTAAACTAAACAAACTAAACTAAACTAAAGCTAAACTAAACTAATAACTGACAACTAAACTAAAGTAACTAACTAAACTAAACTAAACTAAAACAAAACTAAACTAAACTAAACTAAAAACTAACTAAATAAAGTAAAACTAAACTAAACAATCAATAACTAAATGAATGAAATCTAAACTAAACTAAACTAAACTAAACTAAACTAAACTAAACTAAACTAAACTAAAACTAAACTAAACTAAACTAACTAAATAAAAACTAAACTAAACTAAAACTAAACTAAACTAAAAACTAAACTAAACTAAACTAAATAAACTAAACGTAAACTAAACTAAACTAAACTAAACTAAACAAACGTAACAAACTAAACAAACGAAAACAACAAACTAAACTAAACTAAACTAAACTAAACTAAACTAAACTAAACTAAACTAAACTAAACTAACACAATAAACAAAACAAACAAAACAAAACTAAAACTAAACGTAAAAACTAAACTAACTAAAACTAAACTAACTAAACTAAACTAAACTAAACTAAACTAAACTAAACTAAACTAAACTAAACTAACTAAACTAAACTAAACTAAACTAAACTAAACTAAACTAAACTAACGAATCTAAACTAAATAATGGAAACCAAACTAAACTAAACTAAAACTAAACTAAACTAAACTAATAACTAAAACTAAACTAAACTAAACTAACTAAACTAAACTAAACTAAACTAAACTAAACTAAACGAAACAAACTAAACAAACTAAACTAAACTAAAGAAACTAAACTAAATAAAGTAAAGTAAACTAAACTAAACTAAACTAAACTAAACTAAACAAAGTAAAAATAACTAAACTAAATAAAAACTAAACTAAACTAAACTAAACTAAACTAAAAACTACAACTAAACTAAAACTAAACTAAACTAAACTAAACAACTAAATGCATGATAACTAAACTAAACTAAACTAAACTAAACTAAACTAAACTACTAAACTAAACTAAACTAAACTAAACTAAACTAAACATAAACTAAAACTAAACTAAACTAAACTAAACTAAACATAACTAAACTAAAACAAACAAATAATAAATAATGTAACAACTAATTTAAACTAACTTAAACTAAACTAAATAATAACAAATAAAAAACAACAACAACTAAAAAAAAAAATACAATAATAATAAATAACTAAAAACAAACTAAATAAACTAAAAACAAACAACTAAATTAAAATAACTAACAAACTAACTAAACAAACTAACTAAAAATTAAACAAAAACTAAAAACACAATCCTAAAAATAATAACTAACAACAAACCTAACTAACAACTAAACTAAATAAACTAAACTTAAACTAAAAAACTAAATAAAATAACAAATAACTAAACAAATAACAATAAATAAATAAAACTAAACTAACAAGCAAAAAACAAATAACTAACTAACTAAACTAAACTAAAATAAACTAAACTAAAATAACTAATAACTAAACTAATAAAAACTAAACTAAACTAAAAACTAAACTAAACTAAGATTAAATCAAACTAGTAAACTAAACTAACAAACAAACTAAACTAAAACTAAATGTAATAAACTAAATAAACTAAACTAAACTAAACTAAAAATAATAACTAAACTAAACTAAATAAACTAAACTAAAATAATAAACTAAACTAAACTAACTAAATTAAACTAAACTAAACAAACTAAATAAACAAACAAACCTAAAACTAAACCAAAGGAAACTAAATAAACGTAAAGTAATAAATAATAAACTAAAACTAAACTAAAACTAAACTAACTTAAATAAACTAAATAACTAAAACAACTAAAAACTAAACTAAACTAAACTAAATAACTAAACTAAACTAAACTAAACTTAACAAACTAAAACTAAACAAACTAAACTAAACTAAACTAAACTAAACAAAAAACTAAACTAAAATAAAACTAACACTAAACTAAACAACTAAATAAACTAAAAACTAAACTAAACTAAACTAAACTCAAATGAACTAAACTAACTAAACTAAATAAACTAAACTAAATAAACTAAACTAAACTAAACTAAACAAACTAAACTAAATAATAACTAAACAAATAAAACTAAACTAAAGTAAAAACTAAAGTAAAACTAAACTAAAACTAAACTAAATATTATAATAACTAAACTAAACTAAACTAAACAAACTAAATACTAAAACTAAACTAAAAACTAAACTAAACTAAACTAAACTAAACTAAACTAAACTAAACTAAACTAAACTAAACTAACTAAACTAAGAATGTAAACTAAACTAAACTAACTAAACTAAACTAAACATTAAAACATAAACTAATTAACTATCAACTAAACTAAACTAAACTAAACTAAACTAAACTAAATAAACTAAATAAAAACTAAACTAAACTTAAACTAAACTAAACTAAACTAAACTAAACTATACTAAATCAATGTCAACCAAACTAAAGTAAACTAAACTAAACAAAACAAAACAAAACAAAACAAAACAAAACAAAACAAAACAAAACTAAACTAAACTAAACTAAACAAAACTCAACTAAACTAAACTAAACTAAACTAAACTAAAC
This sequence comes from Monoplex corrugatus, assembly GCA_030674185.1. Classification (NCBI taxonomy): domain Eukaryota; kingdom Metazoa; phylum Mollusca; class Gastropoda; order Littorinimorpha; family Ranellidae; genus Monoplex; species Monoplex corrugatus. The sequence continues at coordinate 30,907 of JAPXFY010001448.1, read as the reverse complement.
TAAATTAAACTAAACTAAACTAAACTAAATGACTGTAAACCAAACTAAACTAAACTCAATAAACTAAACTCACCTAAACTAAACTAAACTACACTAAACAAACTAAAGTAAACGAAACTAAAGTGAACTAAAGGAAACTAAGCTAAACTAAACTAAACTAAGCTAAACTAAACAAAGCTAAACTATGCTAAGTAAACCAATCTAACTAAATTAACTAAACGAAACAAACTAAACTAAACTAAAGGAAACTAAACTAAAAAAAAGTAAACTCAATCAATGTCAACTAAACTAAACTAAATTAAACTAAACTAAACTAAACTAAACTAAACTAAAGTAAAGTAAAGTAAAGTAAAGTAAATAAACTAAACTAAACTAAACTAAACTAAACTAAACTAAACTAAACTAAACTAATCTAAACTAAACTAAACTAAACGAAACGAAACGAAACAAACTAAACTAAACAAAGGGAAACTAAAGTAAAGTAAAGTAAAGTAAAGTAAACTAAACTAAGCTAAACTAAACAAAGCTAAAATATGCTAACTAAATTAAACTAACTAAACTAAACTAAACTAAACTAAACAAAATGCATGATAACTAAACTAAACTAAACTAAACTAAACTAAACTAAACTAAACTAAACTAAACTAAACTAAACTAAACTAAACTAAACTAAACTAAACTAAATTAAACTAAACTAAACAAACTACACTTAACTAAATTAAATGAATATACACTAAACTAAACTAAACTAAGCTAAACTAAAATAAATAAACTAAACTAAAATAAACTAAACAAACAAAACAAACTAAATTAAATGAATTAAACCAATCTAAACTAAACTAATCTAAACTAGATGAATGTAAACTAAACTAAACTAAACTAAACTAAACTAAACTAAACGAATTTAAAACAATCTAAACTTAATTACACTATACTAAACTAAACCAAACCAAATTAAACTAAACTAAACTAAACTAAACTAAACTAAACTAAACTAAACTAAACTAAACTAAACTAAACTAAAAAACTAAACTAAACTAAACTAAACTAAACTAAACTAAACTAAACTAAACTAAACTAAACTAAACTAAACTAAAGTAAACTAAATGAATGTAAACCAATCTAATTTAAACTAAACTAAACAAACTACACTAAACTAAATTAAATGAATGAACACTAAACTAAATTAAACTAAGCTAAATTAAACTAAACTAAACTAAACTAAAATAAACTAAACAAACTAAACAAACTAAATTAAACCAATCTAAACTAAACTAAACTAAACTAATCTAAACTAAACTAAACTAAACTAAACTAAATGAATGTAAACCAAACTAAACTAAAATAAACTAACTTAAATGAATCTAAACTAAACTAAAGTAAAGTAAACTAAACCACACCAAACCAAACCAAACTAAACTAAAGTAAACTAAACTAAACTAAACTAAATAAAACTAAACTAAACTAAACTAAACTAAACTAAACTAAACTAAACTAAACTAAACTAAATGAATGTAAACCAATCTAAGTTAAACTAAACTAAACAAACTACACTTAACTAAATGAATATACACTAAACTAAACTAAACTAAGCTAAACTAAACAAATAAAACTAAACTAAACTAAACTAAACTAAATAAAACTAAACTAAACTAAACTAAACTGACCTAAACTAAATTAAACTAAACTAAACTAAACTAAACTAAACTAAACTAAACTAAACAAAACTAAACAAACTACACTTAACTAAATTAAATGAATATACACTAAACTAAACTAAAATAAGCTAAACTAAACTAAATAAAACTAAACTAAACTAAACTAAACTAAATAAAACTAAACTAAACTAAACTAAACTGACCTAAACTAAATTAAACTTAAATAAATTAAACTAAACTAAACTAAACTAAACTAAACTAAACTAAACTAAACTAAACTAAACAAACTACACTTAACTAAATTAAATGAATATACACTAAACTAAACTAAACTAAGCTAAACTAAAATAAACTAAACTAAACTAAAATAAACTAAACAAACAAAACAAACTAAATTAAATGAATTAAACCAATCTAAAGTAAACTAATCTAAACTAAACTAAACTAAACTAAACTAAACTAAACTAAACTAAACTAAACTAAAACTAAACTAAACTAAACTAAACTAAACTAAACTAAATCAATGTCAACCTAACTAAACTAAACTAAACTAAATAAACTAAACTAAACTAAACTAAACTAAACTAAACTAAACGAAAGAAACTAAACTAAACAAAAGGAAACTAAAGTAAAGTAAAGTAAAGTAAACTAAACTAAGCTAAACTAAACAAAGCGAAACTATGCTAACTAAATTAAACTAATAAAACTAAACTAAACTAAACTAAACTAAACTAAACTAAACTACACTACTCTAAACAAACTAAACTTAACTAAACTAAACTAAACTAAACTAAAGTAAACTAAAGTAAACTAAAGTAAACTAAACTAAGCTAAACTAAACAAAGCTAAACTATGCTAAGTAAACTAAACTAAACTAAACTAAACTAAACTAAACTAAACTAAACTAAACTAAACTAAATCAATGTAAACCTAACTAACTAAACTAAACTAAACTAAACTAAACTAAACTAAACTAAACGAAACTAAACGAAACAAACTAAACTAAACAAAAGGAAACTAAAGTAAAGTAAAGTAAAGTAAAGTAAAGTAAACTAAACTAAACTAAACTAAACTGAACTAAACTAAACTGAACTAAAACTAAACTAAACTACAATAAACAAACTATAAACTAAATAACTAAACTTAAACTAAACTAAACTAAACTAAACTAAACTAAACTAAATAACTAAACAAATTACACTAAACTAAATTAAATGAATGTACACTAAACTAAATAAACTAAACTAAACTAAACTAAACTGAACTAAACTAAACTGAACTAAACTAAACTAAACTAAACTAAAGGAATGTAAACCAATCTAAGGTAAACTAAACTAAACAAACTACACTAAACTAAATTAAATGAATGTACACTAAACTAATTTAAACTAAACTAAACTAAACTAAACTAAACTAAACTAAACTAAACAAAACTAAACTAAATCAAACTAAACTAAACTAAACTAAACTAAACTAAACTAAACTAAACTAAACTAAACTAAACTAAACTAATCTAAACTAAACTAAACTAAACTTGTCAAATTGTCCCAGCAAAACTCTATAGCAAACTTCTAGAGCTCAAAATTAGTCATCAAATGTGTAAATGGGTTTTAGATTTCCTCCTAAATAGAAAACAAGTTGTCAAACTCGGTGGTCTGAGCTCTAGTCCCCTGACGTTGAACACAGGCGCGCCTCAAGGTTGTGTCCTGTCACCGCTCTTATTCACTTTGTTTACAAATGATTGTGTCTCTACTCATGACTCTGTGATGTTTTTTAAGTTCTCTGATGACACAACAGTTGAAGGGCTCATCAAAAACAGCGATGAGTCTCACTATTTAAGTGAGATAGACAAATTAGTTCGCTGGTGCGACAACAACAACTTAGAGTTAAACGTTATGAAAACAAAGGAAATGATTATAGACAATAGAAGAAAAAAGACACCACTATCTCCCCTAGTGATCAAGGGAGACTCGGTAGAAGTAGTAGACACGTTTAAACTTTTGGGAACAACAATTTCAAATTCGTTAAAGTGGGAGGAAAACACAAAACTAATCATTAAAAAATCACTGCAGCGTCTCTATTTCCATCGTCAGCTTAAAAAGTTTGGGGTTAGCCAGTCTGTCTTGATTCAGTTTTACCGAGCAGTGATAGAAAGTGTTTTAACTTTCTCTATCACAGTCTGGTATGGTACCTGTACAACAACTGAGAAAGATGGCTTAAACAGAATTGTAAGCACTGCCTCCAAGATCATCGGCATTACTCTTCCTTCCATCGAATCCATCTACGAAAAAAGAACTGAGAAGAAGATTAAATCTATCATAGCTGACAAAGATCACCCAGCGAACAGTCTGTTCACTCCACTTCCGTCAGGAAAACGCTTTCGTTCCATCAAAGCCAGAACGTCTCGCTTTAAAGACAGTTTTTATGTAAGGGCTGCCCGTCACCCTGTTTCCCTGTAGACCTCTTTTTGCTGTGTGTATCTGCTAGGCTAGACTTACAGCCGTACATCATTACACTTTTTGCTGTGTGTATCTGCTAGACTTACAGCCGTACATCATTACACTTTTTGCTGTGTGTATCTGCTAGACTTACAGCCGTACATCATTACACTTTTTGCTGTGTGTATCTGCTAGACTTACAGCCGTACATCATTACACTTTTTGCTGTGTGTATCTGCTAGACTTACAGCCGTACATCATTACACTTTTTGCTGTGTGTATCTGCTAGACTTACAGCCGTACATCATTACACTTTTTGCTGTGTGTATCTGCTAGACTTACATCCTTACATCATTACACTTTTTGCTGTGTGTATCTGCTAGACTTACATCCTTACATCATTACACTTTTTGCTGTGTGTATCTGCTAGACTTACATCCTTACATCATTACACTTTTTGCTGTGTGTATCTGCTAGACTTACAGCCGTACATCATTACACTTTTTGCTGTGTGTATCTGCTAGACTTACATCCTTACATCATTACACTTTTTGCTGTGTGTATCTGCTAGACTTACATCCTTACATCATTACACTTTTTTTTTCCTGATGTGTTAATGATTTGAATCATACATTCGTGTCTTATCGGTAGTCACAATTTTTTTTTTCTCTTATTCTGTGATGATCCTATTCTTAACCAATTTTTATTAGAGCTATTTATTTTACTTTTGTACTCTAATCCTCAGTCTGCGTACTCGAAGGAGGGCTTATGGAAATTCGGTGATAGTTTCTAGAAGGATTTTTATATGTCTTTTATCTGTTCGTGATCATTAGTTTCTAGAAGGTTTTTACATGTCTTTTATCTGTTCGTGATCACTGTTAATTGATAAACTGTTTTAACTCCCCAGGCTTGGATTATACTGTTTTTTGTTTGTTTTTTTAACTTGCGTCAGAATGTACTCTTACTAAATATTTTGTTATGTTTAAGTCCCGTGTGCGTGTGTGCGTGTGTGTGTGTGTGTGTGTGTGGGGGGGGGGGGCTGTATATGTGTGTGTGCATGAGTGCGTGTGTGTGGGGGGGGGAGGGCGTATGTGTGTGCTTGAGTGCGTGTGTGGGTGTGGGTGTACGGCTGCATTTTCCCAGCATTCTGACAGCCTCCAGTTACTACCTTTCTGCCAGCCGGCATCGCCTGCGAGTACTATTTTTAGCCAGGCAGGTTTGACCAGAGTTCTTCACTCTACAGCAGTGCTTTGTAACTGCTGCGATCTTTCGGGAGGGTCTGAGTGTAGGAAGTGACTGATACTGGCACAGAGTAGGCCTATCGAATCTACGTCAATCTGTAGGCCTATACTCCACAGGATGGGCGAGGGTGGCGTGGAGAGTGGAAGGAGAAGGACAGATGCGCGCTGTTAATTAGCTGGCAGGGCAGAACCAACGATTAGTGGATATGGGCGCCTTGGCGTGAGAGTGTGTGTGTGTTGTGTGCGTGAGTTTCTTCGATTCCGTGGATGACCCACGTATTTGTCTTTTATGATGTATGAATATTGTAATTGTTGTGAGGCGTGAGTGATTGATGTATAAGCCAAAAATTTTCTTGTTCTATGCACTGGGCTGAAGTAAATCTGTTAACTACTTTTATCTAAAATAACTTTAATCTAAACTGAAACAAACTAAATAAACAAAGTAAACTAAATAAAGTAAACTGTAAAGTAAGTAAACTAAACTAAGCTAAACTAAACTAAAGCTAAACTAACTAACTAAAACTAAACTAAACTAAACTAAATAACAAACTAATAAACTAAACTAAATCATACTAAACTAAACTAAACAAACTTAACCAAATAAACTAAACTAAAAACTAACTAAACTAAACTAACTAAACTAAACTAATAACTAACGAAACTAAACTAAACTAAACTAATAACTAAACTAAATAAACTAAATGACTGTAACAAACTAAACTAAACTAATACTAATAACTACTAACTAAACTAAACTAACTAAACTAAACTAAACTAACTAAACTAAACAAAACTAAAAACAAACTAAACTAAACTAAAGTAACTAAAGTAAACTAAAGTAAACTAAAGTAACTAAAGTAAACTAAAGTAAACTAAACTAAACTAACTAAGACTAAACTAAACTAAACAATAACTAACAACTAAACTAACTAAATGAATAACACTAAACTAAACTAAACTAAACTAAACTAAAACTAAACTAAAACTAACTAAACTAAACTAAACTAAACAAACTAAAAACAAACAAACAAACGAAACAACTAAACAAATAAACAAACTAAACTAAACAAACAAACTAAACTAAATAAACGTAAATAATAAACTAAACTAACTAACTAAAAACTAAAATACAACTAAATAAACAACTAAACTAAACTAAACTAAACTAAACTAAACTAACTAACTAAACTAAACTAAACTAAACTAAACTAAATAAACTAAACTAAACTAAACTAAACTAAAGCTATAACAACTAAAAACTAAACTAAACTAAAACTAAACTAAACTAAACTAAACTAAACTAAACTAAACTAAACTAAAACTAAACTAAACTAAAAAAACTAAACAAAACTAAACTAAACTAAACTAAAACTAAACTGTATAAACTAAACTAAACTAAATAAACTAAACTAAACTAACTAAACTAACAACTAAACAAGAACTAAACTAAACTAAACTAAACTAAAATAAACCTAATCTAAGTAAACTAAACTAAACTAAACACTAAACTAAAAATCCTAAACTAATAAACTAAACTAAACTAAACTAAACTAAACTAAACTAAACTTAAACTAAACTAAACTAAACTAAACTAATAAACTAAATAAACTAAACTAAACTAAACTAAACTAAACAAGAACTAAACTAAACTAAACTAAAGTAACTAAACTAAACTAAACTAAACGAAAACAAACTAAACAAACGAAACTAAACGAAACTAAACTAAACTAAATAAACTAAACTAAACTAAACTAAACTAAACTAAACTAAATAACTAAACTAATAAAATAAAAATAAATAACTAACTAAATAAACAAACTATACTAATAAACAACTAAAACTAAATAAAACAAACTAAATAAAAACAAAATAACAAATACTAATAACAAATAACTAATAAAAAAATAAACTAATAAACTAAAAAAAACAAAAAAAAAAAACAAAAAAAAATAACTAATAAATAAACTAAAACACAATAAACTAATAAACTAAACAACAAACTAAACTAAATAACAACAAATCACAACAAACAACTAACACAAATAATAAATATAAAACAAATAACAAAAAAAACACAAAACAAATAAACAAATAACAAACTAAAACAAACTAAACAAACTAAACAAAAAACAAAAACAAAACACAAAAAAAAACTAAAACTAAAAAAAACAACAAACAAAAAAAACAACTAATAACTAAATAAAAATAAACTAAAACTAATAACTAAACAACAAAACTAATAAAAAAAAATAATAAACTAAAAAAAAAAATAAAAAACAAAAAACTAAAAAAACTAACAATAATTAAACAACAATAACTAAAAATACAAAAACTAAACTAAACTAAACTAAACTAAACTAAACTAAACAAAACTAACTAAACTAAACAAACAAAGAAACGAAAAAACATAAACACGAAACAAACTAAACGAAAGAAACAACAAAGAAAAACTAAACGAAACTAACTAATAAATAAACTAAACTAAAACTAACTAAAAACTAAACTAATACAAACTAAAAGCTAAAAACAACTAATACTAAGTAAACTAAACTAAACGTAAACAACTAAACTAAACTAGTAAACTAAATAACAACAACTAAATAACAACACTAAACAAACAAAACTAACTAAACTAAAAACTAAACTAAACTAAACAAAACAATACTAAACTAAAAATTAAACAAACTAAACAAACTAAACTAACAATAATGTAAACTAAACTTAAACTAAACTAAACTAAACAAAACTAACAACTAAACAATAATAAACATCAAACTAAATAAACTAAACTAAATTAAACTAAACTAAACTAAACTAAACTAAACTAAACTAAACTAAACTAAACTAAACAAACTACACTTAACTAAATTAAATGAATATACACTAAACTAAACTAAACTAAGCTAAACTAAAATAAACTAAACTAAACTAAAATAAACTAAACAAACAAAACAAACTAAATTAAATGAATTAAACCAATCTAAAGTAAACCAATCTAAACTAAACTAATCTAAACTAAACTAAACTAAACTAAACTAAACTAAACTAAACTAAACTAAACTAAACTAAACTAAACTAAACTAAATCAATGTCAACCTAACTAAACTAAACTAAACTAAACTAAACTAAACTAAACTAAACTAAACTAAACTAAACTAAACGAAAGAAACTAAACTAAACAAAAGGAAACTAAAGTAAAGTAAAGTAAAGTAAACTAAACTAAGCTAAACTAAACAAAGCGAAACTATGCTAACTAAATGAAACTAATAAAACTAAACTAAACTAAACTAAACTAAACTAAACTAAACTACACTACTCTAAACAAACTAAACTTAACTAAACTAAACTAAACTAAACTAAAGTAAACTAAAGTAAACTAAAGTAAACTAAACTAAGCTAAACTAAACAAAGCTAAACTATGCTAAGTAAACTAAACTAAACTAAACTAAACTAAACTAAACTAAACTAAACTAAACTAAATCAATGTCAACCTAACTAAACTAAACTAAACTAAACTAAACTAAACTAAACTAAACGAAACTAAACGAAACAAACTAAACTAAACAAAAGGAAACTAAAGTAAAGTAAAGTAAAGTAAAGTAAACTAAACTAAACTAAACTAAACTAAACTGAACTAAACTAAACTGAACTAAACTAAACTAAACTACAATAAACAAACTAAACTAAACTAAACTAAACTAAACTAAACTAAACTAAACTAAACTAAACTAAACTAAACTAAACTAAACTAAACAAATTACACTAAACTAAATTAAATGAATGTACACTAAACTAAATAAACTAAACTAAACTAAACTAAACTGAACTAAACTAAACTGAACTAAACTAAACTAAACTAAACTAAAGGAATGTAAACCAATCTAAGGTAAACTAAACTAAACAAACTACACTAAACTAAATTAAATGAATGTACACTAAACTAATTTAAACTAAACTAAACTAAACTAAACTAAACTAAACTAAACTAAACAAAACTAAACTAAATCAAACTAAACTAAACTAAACTAAACTAAACTAAACTAAACTAAACTAAACTAAACTAAACTAATCTAAACTAAACTAAACTAAACTTGTCAAATTGTCCCAGCAAAACTCTATAGCAAACTTCTAGAGCTCAAAATTAGTCATCAAATGTGTAAATGGGTTTTAGATTTCCTCCTAAATAGAAAACAAGTTGTCAAACTCGGTGGTCTGAGCTCTAGTCCCCTGACGTTGAACACAGGCGCGCCTCAAGGTTGTGTCCTGTCACCGCTCTTATTCACTTTGTTTACAAATGATTGTGTCTCTACTCATGACTCTGTGATGTTTTTAAGTTCTCTGATGACACAACAGTTGAAGGGCTCATCAAAAACAGCGATGAGTCTCACTATTTAAGTGAGATAGACAAATTAGTTCGCTGGTGCGACAACAACAACTTAGAGTTAAACGTTATGAAAACAAAGGAAATGATTATAGACAATAGAAGAAAAAAGACACCACTATCTCCCCTAGTGATCAAGGGAGACTCGGTAGAAGTAGTAGACACGTTTAAACTTTTGGGAACAACAATTTCAAATTCGTTAAAGTGGGAGGAAAACACAAAACTAATCATTAAAAAATCACTGCAGCGTCTCTATTTCCATCGTCAGCTTAAAAAGTTTGGGGTTAGCCAGTCTGTCTTGATTCAGTTTTACCGAGCAGTGATAGAAAGTGTTTTAACTTTCTCTATCACAGTCTGGTATGGTACCTGTACAACAACTGAGAAAGATGGCTTAAACAGAATTGTAAGCACTGCCTCCAAGATCATCGGCATTACTCTTCCTTCCATCGAATCCATCTACGAAAAAAGAACTGAGAAGAAGATTAAATCTATCATAGCTGACAAAGATCACCCAGCGAACAGTCTGTTCACTCCACTTCCGTCAGGAAAACGCTTTCGTTCCATCAAAGCCAGAACGTCTCGCTTTAAAGACAGTTTTTATGTAAGGGCTGCCCGTCACCCTGTTTCCCTGTAGACCCCTTTTTGCTGTGTGTATCTGCTAGGCTAGACTTACAGCCGTACATCATTACACTTTTTGCTGTGTGTATCTGCTAGACTTACAGCCGTACATCATTACACTTTTTGCTGTGTGTATCTGCTAGACTTACAGCCGTACATCATTACACTTTTTGCTGTGTGTATCTGCTAGACTTACAGCCGTACATCATTACACTTTTTGCTGTGTGTATCTGCTAGACTTACAGCCGTACATCATTACACTTTTTGCTGTGTGTATCTGCTAGACTTACAGCCGTACATCATTACACTTTTTGCTGTGTGTATCTGCTAGACTTACATCCTTACATCATTACACTTTTTGCTGTGTGTATCTGCTAGACTTACATCCTTACATCATTACACTTTTTGCTGTGTGTATCTGCTAGACTTACATCCTTACATCATTACACTTTTTGCTGTGTGTATCTGCTAGACTTACAGCCGTACATCATTACACTTTTTGCTGTGTGTATCTGCTAGACTTACATCCTTACATCATTACACTTTTTGCTGTGTGTATCTGCTAGACTTACATCCTTACATCATTACACTTTTTTTTTCCTGATGTGTTAATGATTTGAATCATACATTCGTGTCTTATCGGTAGTCACAATTTTTTTTTTCTCTTATTCTGTGATGATCCTATTCTTAACCAATTTTTATTAGAGCTATTTATTTTACTTTTGTACTCTAATCCTCAGTCTGCGTACTCGAAGGAGGGCTTATGGAAATTCGGTGATAGTTTCTAGAAGGATTTTTATATGTCTTTTATCTGTTCGTGATCATTAGTTTCTAGAAGGTTTTTACATGTCTTTTATCTGTTCGTGATCACTGTTAATTGATAAACTGTTTTAACTCCCCAGGCTTGGATTATACTGTTTTTTGTTTGTTTTTTTAACTTGCGTCAGAATGTACTCTTACTAAATATTTTGTTATGTTTAAGTCCCGTGTGCGTGTGTGCGTGTGTGTGTGTGTGTGTGTGGGGGGGGGGGGGGCTGTATATGTGTGTGTGCATGAGTGCGTGTGTGTGTGGGGGGGAGGGCGTATGTGTGTGCTTGAGTGCGTGTGTGGGTGTGGGTGTACGGCTGCATTTTCCCAGCCATTCTGACAGCCTCCAGTTACTACCTTTCTGCCAGCCGCATCGCCGGGCGTGGTTTTTGGGGCTGGGGCAAAACCCCAACCGTTACATATTCCCTTTTTTGTTTTGTGTTTGTTTTTGATTCCCCGTAATAACCCCACTTTTGCTTTTTTTGGGTTAGAACGCCTTTAATTTTTAAATTTTTGGGGGCGGGGTGTGTTTGAAATTAAGCCTAATTTTCCTTTTTGCTGTGGGTATCTTAAACTTGGTTAACCCTTTTAATTTTTGCTTGTGATTCTGCAAACTCTAAAAAAGGGCCTAAAAAAAATTAAAGTTGGTGAAACTCAAACCCAAAAACAACCCAAACTAAAACTATTTGGCTTTTAAATCCATTAATTTTAAAAATTTTAAAAAAACATTAAATTTTTGCTGTGGTTATTTTCAAAAACCCAATTAAAAACCTAAAAAAAATCTACACTTTTCCTTTGTAAATCTAACTTTACGCTAAATCAATTAAACTTTTTGTTGTATCCCTAAATTTAAAATTTTTAAATCCAATTAAACCCCCTTTTTTTTTTAAAAAACTCTAACTTACACCAAAACAAAAAATTAAAAAAATTTTTTAAAAATTTAAAAAAAAGTTTAAAAAAAATTAAATCTAAATCGTTTTTTAAAAAATCAAAATCAAAATTTTTTTTTAAAAAACTCTTATTTTGAGGGATCCAAAAAAACCCAATTTTTAAAATTAACAAATTTAAAAAATTTTAAAAAAACTTTTTGAAAACCAAAACCTAAAATTTACCCCCGGGGAAAAAGGCAAAAAAAAAACTGAAGCAAAAGGATTTTTAAAAAAGGGTTTTAAATCTGTTCAAAAACAAAAAGTTTTCTAAAAAAATTTTAACTTTTTTTAAAAACTTTCTAATAACTTTAAAAAAAAAAATAAAAAAATTTAAACTAAAAAAACTTAAATTAAACTTTTTTGTTTTTTTTTTAAAACTTTCTCAAATGAAAAACCAAACTAAATATTTTGTTAAAATTTAAAAAAATCCAAAAAAAACTTGCTGTTCTTTTTTTTTTTCAAAAATTTTTTAAGCAAAAAATCTTGGGGGTAAAACTATGGTTGAAAAAAAATCCGTTTTTGGGGGGGTGTACCTAAAAATTTTCCCAAATTTCTAAAAAAACCTCCAAAATTAAAAAAACAAAACCTTTTTTAAAAAACCCTCCCTCGAAAAAAATTTTTTTTTTAAAAAACCAAAAAAACTGTTTAAAAAAACCAATTTTTAACTCTAAAAAAAGCATTTTTCTTTTAAACCTAAAATTTTTCAAATTATTAAAAATAACTTTGATATGGAAAACAAAAAACCCTTTAACCAAACTAGAAAAAATTTTAAAAAACCAAAATACTAAAAAACATATAAAATAAAGTAAGGGAAAACAATGGGGGTTTTAAAAAAACTGGGGGCAAACCAAAAAAATTAAATACCCTTTCTAAATGGTGTTTTTTCTTTTCTTCTTAAAAAATCCTAAAAAAACCCAACAAAATTTGTTTCTTTTAAAAAATTTAAAAAAAAAAAATTAAAAAAATTTTTTAAACTAATTTGTTTGAATGTAAACCAAAAAAAATTTTCCTTTTCAAAAAACCGGGGAAAAAAATTTTTTTAAAATCAAAACTTTTTAACTTTTTTTAAAAAACAAAAACCCAAACCCAAATTAAACAAACCCAAAAAACTAAAATTAAAAAAAATAAAATAAAATAAACAAAACTAAAAAAAACTAAACTAAACAAAAAACAAAAAACTAAAAAAAACTAAATAAACAAAACAAAAAAACTAAATTAAACAAAACAAAACAAAAAACCAAAAACAAAATGATGATAAAAACTAAACAAAACCCAAAACAAAAAACCAAAACTAAACTAAACAAAAACTAAACAAAAACTAAATTTAACCCTAAACAAAAAAGTAAAAAAAAAACAAACTAAACAAAAAAAACCCTAAAAAATAAAAAAAATTTAAAAAAAATGAATTAAAAAAAAACAAAACTAAACTTTTAACAATAAAAACAAACCAAAAAACTAAAAAAAACTAAACTTTAAAACTTCAACAAAAAATAAAAAAAAATAAAAAAAAAAAAAAAAAATAAAAAAAAAAAAAAAAAAACAAAAAAAATAAAAAACAAAAAAAACAAAAAAAAAAAAAAATAAAAAACAAAAAAAAAATAAAAAAAAAAAAAAAAAAAAAAACAAAAAACTAAAAAAAAAAAAAAAAAAACAAATAAAAAAAAAAAACAAACAAAAAAAAAAAAAAAAACAAAAAAAAAAAAAAAAAAAAAAAAAAAAAAAAAAAAAAAAACAAAAAAAAAAAAAAAAAAAAAACAAAAAAAAAAAAAAAAAAAAAAAAAAAAAAAAAATAAACAAAAAAAAAAAAAAACAAAAAAAACAAAAAATAAAAAAAAAAAAAACAAAAAAAAAAAAAAAAAAAAAAAAAAAAAAAAACAAAAAAAAAAAAAAAAAAAAAAAAACAAAAAAAAAAAAAAAAAAAAAATAAAAAAAAAAAAAAAAAAAAAATAATAAAAAAAAAAAAAAAAAAAAAAAAACTAAAAAAAAAAAAAATAAAAAAAAAAAAAAAAAAAACTAAAAAACAAAAAACAAAAAAAAAAAAAAAAAAAAAAAAAAAAAAAAAAAAAAAAAAAACAATAAAAAAACAAAAAAAAAAATAAAAAAAAAAAAAAATAAAAAAAAACAAAAAAAACAAAAACATAAACAAACAAAAAACAAACAAAAAAAACTAAAAAAAAAAAAAATAAAAAACCAAAAAAATCAAACAAAAAAAAAAAAATAAAAAATAAAAAAATAAACAACATAAAAATCAAACAAACAAAAAAAAAAAAAAACAAAAAAATAAAAAAAAAAAAAAAAAAAAAAAATAAACAAAACAAAAAAAAAACAACTAAAAAAAAAAAAAACAAAAAATAAAAAAAAACAAAAAAAAAAAAAAAAAAAAAAAAAACAATAAAAAAAAAAAAAAAAAATAAACAAACAAAAATAAAAAAAAAAAAACTAAAAAATAAAAAAAAAAAAAAAAAAAAAAATAAACAAAAACAAAAAAAACAAAAAAAAAAAAAAACTAAAAAACTAAAAAAAAAAAAAAACAAAAAAAACAAAAATAAAAACAAACAAATAACAAAAAACTACAAACTAAAAAAAACTAAAAAATAAACAACAAAAAACAAACAAAAACAAAAAAAACAAAAAAAAAAAAAATAAAAATAAAAAAAAACAAAAAACTAAACTAAAAAAAAAACAAATAACAAAAAAAAAAAAAAAAAAAAAAAACTAAAAAAAAAACAAAAATCAATAAAAAAAACAAAATAAAATAAAAAAAAAAAACAAATAATAAACAAAAAAAATAAAAAAACTAAAAAAAAAACAAACTAAAAAACTAAAAAAATCAAAAACATAAAAAAATAAACAAACAAAAACTAAAAAAAAATAAAAAATAAACAAATAAACAAATAAAATAAAACAAAAAAAACTCAAACAAAACTAAACAAACTAAAAAAAAAAAAAAAAAAAAAAAACAAAAAAAACAAATGAATGTAAACCAAACTAAACTAAACTAAACTAAACTACACTAAACTAAACTAAACTAAGCTAAACTAACAAAGCTAAACTATGCTAAGAAACTAATCTAACTGAACTAAACTAAACTAAATAAACTAAACTAAACTAAACAAACTAAACTGAACTACCTAAACAAAACTAAAGTAAACTAAAGTAAACTAAACTAACTAAATTAAACAAAGCTAAACTATGCTAAGTAAACTAAACTAAATTAAACTAAACTAAACTAACTAAACAAGCTAAACAAACTAAATCAATGTCAACCAAAGTAAACTTAACTACACAAAAGAAAACAAAAGAAAACAAAAGAAAACAAAAGAAAACCAAACTAAACAAAACAAAACCAAACTAAACCAAACTAAACCAAACTAAACCAAACTAAACCAAACTAAACCAAACAAACCAAACTAAACCAAACCTAAACTAAACTAAACTAAACTAAACTAAACTAAACTAAACTAAACTAAACTAAACTAAATAAACTAAACTAAACTAAACTAAACTAAACTAAACTAAATGCATGAAACTAAACTAAACTAAACTAAACTAAACAAACTAAACTAAGCTAAACAAACTAAACTAAACTAAAGGAATGTAAACAATCTAAGGTAAACGAACTAAACAAACTACACGAAACTAAATTAAATGAATATACACAAACTAATTTAAACTAAACTAAACAAACTAAACTAAATCAATGTCAACCAAACTAACCTAAACTAAACTAAACTAAACTAAACTAAACTAACTAAACTAAACTAAACTAAACTAAACTAACCGAAACAAACTAAACTAAATTAACGAAACTAAAGTAAAGTAAAGTAAAGTAAAGTAAACTAAACTAAGCTAAACTAAACAAAGCTAAAGTATGCTAACTACATTAAACTAACTAAACTAAACTAAACTAAACTAAACTAAACTAAATGCATGATATCTAAACCAAACTAAACCAAACTAAACCAAACTAAACAAAACTAAACTAACCTAAACTAAACTAAACTAAACTAAACTAAACTAAACTAAACTAAACTAAACTAAACTAAACTAAACTAAACTAAACTAAACTAAACTAAACTAAACTAAACTAAACTAAACTAAACGAAACTAAACTAAACGAAACTAAATTAAAGTAAACTAAACTAAACTCAAACTAAACGAAACGAAACGAAACGGAACTAAGCTAAGCTAAACTAAACTAAACTAAACTAAACTAAACTAAACTAAACTAAACTAAACTAAACTAAACTAAACAAACTAAACTCAACCAAAGGAAACTAAACTAAAGTAAAGTAATGTAAACTAAACTAAACTAAGCTAAACTAAACAAAGCTAAACTATGCTAACTAAATTAAACTAACTAAACTAAACAAAACTAAACTAAACTAAATGCATGATAACTAAACTTAACTAAATTAAACCAAACTAAATTAAACTAAACTAAACTAAAGGAATGTAAACCAATCTAAGGTAAACTAAACTAAACAAACTACACTAAACTAAACTAAATAAATGTACACTAAACTAATTAAACTAAACAAAACTAAACTAAACTAAATCAATGTCAACCAAACTAAACTAAACTAAACTAAATTAAACTAAACTAAACTAAACTAAACTAAACTAAATGCATGATAACTAAACTAACCTAAACTAAACTAAACTAAGCTAAACTAAACTAAACTAAACTAAACTAAACTAAACTAAACTAAACTAAACTAAACTAAACTAAACTAAACTAAAGGAATGTAAACCAATCTAAGGTAAACTGAACTAAACAAACTACACGAAACTAAATTAAATGAAAGTACACTAAACTAATTTAAACTAAACAAACTAAACTACTTTCAATGAATTAAACCAATTTAACTAAACTAAACTAAACTAAAACTATACTAAATAACTCAAAACCAAACTAAACTAAACTAAACTAAACTAAACTAAACTAAACTAAACTAAACTAAACTAAACTAAACTAAACTAAACTAAACTAAACTAAACTAAACTAAACGAAACAAACTAAACTAAACAAAAGGAAACTAAACTAATGTAAAGGAAAGTAAAGTAAACTAAACTAAGCTAAACTAAACAAAGCTAAACTATGCTAAATAAATTAAACTAACTAAACTAAACTAAACTAAACTAAACTAAACTAAACTAAACTAAACAAAACTAAATGCATGATAACTAAACTAAACCAAACTAAACTAAACTAAACTAAACTTAATTAAACTAAACTAAACAAAACTAAACTAAACTAAACTAAACTAAACTAAACTAAACTAAACTAAACTAAACTAAACTAAACTAAAACTAAACTAAACTAAACTAAACTAAACTAAAGTAAACTAAACTAAACTAAACAAACTAACCTAAACTAAACTAGATGAATGTAAACTAAACTAAACTAAATTAAACTAAACTAAATGAATTTAAAACAATCTAAACTTAACTACACTAAACTATACTAAACCAAACCAAACCAAACTAAACTAAACTAAACTAAACTAAACTAAACTAAACTAAACTAAATTAAACTAAACTAAACTAAACTAAACTGAACTGAACTAAACTAAACTAAACTAAACTAAACTAAATGAATGTAAACCAATCTAAGTTAAACTAAACTAAACAAACTACACTAAACTAAATTCAATGAATTTACACTAAACTAAACTAAACTAAGCTAAACTAAACTAAACTAAACTAAACTAAACTAAACTAAACTAAACTAAATGAATGTAAACCAAACTAAACAAACTAAACAAACTAAATTAAATGAATTAAATCAATCTAAACTAAACTAAACTAAACTAAACTAAACTAATCTGAACTAAACTAAACTAAACTAAACTAAACTAAACTAAACTAAATGAATGTAAACCAAACTAAACTAAACTAAACTAAACTACACTAAACTAAACTAAACTAAGCTAAACTAAGCAAAGCTAAACTATGCTAAGTAAACTAATCTAACTGAACTAAACTAAACTAAACTAAACTAAACTAAACTAAACTAAACTAAACTAAACTAAACTGAACTACACTAAACAAAACTAAAGTAAACTAAAGTAAACTAAACTAAGCTAAATTAAACAAAGCTAAACTATGCTAAGTAAACTAAACTAAATTAAACTAAACTAAACTAAACTAAACTAAGCTAAACTAAACTAAATCAATGTCAACCAAAGTAAACTTAACTACACAAAAGAAAACAAAAGAAAACAAAAGAAAACAAAAGAAAACCAAACTAAACAAAACAAAACCAAACTAAACCAAACTAAACCAAACTAAACCAAACTAAACCAAACTAAACCAAACCTAAACCAAACCTAAACTAAACTAAACTAAACTAAACTAAACTAAACTAAACTAAACTAAACTAAACTAAACTAAACTAAACTAAACTAAACGAATTGAATCTAACTAAATTAATGGATACCAAACTAAACTAAACTAAACTAAACTAAATTAAACTAAACTAAACTAAATTAAACTAAACTAAACTAAACTAAACTAAACTAAACTAAACTAAACTAAACTAAACTAAACTAAACTAAACTAAACTAAACTAAACTAAAGGAGACTAAACTAAACTAAACTAAAGGAAACTAAACTAAACTAAAGGAAACTAAACTAAACTAAAGGAAACTAAACTAAACTAAACGAATTGAATCTAACTAAATTAATGGATACCAAACTAAACTAAACTAAACTAAATTAAACTAAATTAAACTAAACTAAACTAAACTAAACTAAACTAAACTAAACTAAACTAAACTAAACTAAACTAAACTAAACTAAACTAAACTAAACTAAACTAAACTAAAGGAGACTAAACTAAACTAAACTAAAGGAAACTAAACTAAACTAAAGGAAACTAAACTAAACTAAACTAAACGAAACGAAACGAAACGAAACGAAACGAAACGAAACGAAACGAAACGAAACGAAACGAAACGAAACGAAACGAAACGAAACGAAACTAAATTCAACTAAACTAAACTAAACTAAACTGATCTAAACTAAACTAAACTAAACTAAACTAAACTAAACTGAACTACACTAAACAAAACTAAAGTAAACTAAAGTAAACTAAACTAAGCTAAATTAAACAAAGCTAAACTAAACTATGCTAAGTAAACTAAGCTAAATTAAACTAAACTAAACTAAACTAAACTAAGCTAAACTAAACTAAATCAATGTCAACCAAAGTAAACTTAACTACACAAAAGAAAACAAAAGAAAACAAAAGAAAACAAAAGAAAACAAAAGAAAACCAAACTAAACAAAACAAAACCAAACTAAACCAAACTAAACCAAACTAAACCAAACTAAACCAAACTAAACCAAACTAAACCAAACTAAACCAAACCTAAACCAAACGTAAACCAAACCTAAACCAAACCTAAACTAAACTAAACTAAACTAAACTAAAACTAAACTAAACTAAACTAAACTAAACTAAACTAAACTAAACTAAACTAAACTAAACTAAACTAAACTAAACTAAACGAATTGAATCTAACTAAATGAATGGATACCAAACTAAACTAAACTAAACTAAACTAAATTAAACTAAACTAAACTAAATTAAACTAAATTAAACTAAACTAAACTAAACTAAACTAAACTAAACTAAACTAAAGGAGACTAAAGGAGACTAAAGGAGACTAAACTAAAGGAAACTAAACTAAACTAAAGGAAACTAAACTAAACTAAACTAAACTAAACTAAACTAAACTAAACTAAACTAAACTAAACTAAACGAAACGAAACGAAACGAAACGAAACGAAACGAAACGAAACGAAACGAAACGAAACTAAATTCAACTAAACTAAACTAAACTAAACTAATCTAAACTAAACTAAACTAAACTAAACTAAACTAAACTAAACTAAACTAAACTAAACGAAACGAAACGAAACGAAACTAAACTAAACTAAACGAAACAAACTAAACTAAACCAAAGGAAACTAAACTAAAGTAAAGTAAAGTAAACTAAACTAAAGTAAAGTAAAGTAAACTAAACTAAACTAAGCTAAACTAAACAAAGCTAAACTATGCTAACTAAATTAAACTAACTAAACTAAACTAAACTAAACTAAATCAATGTCAACCAAACTAAACTAAACTAAACTAAATTAAACTAAACTAAACTAAACGAATTGAATCTAACTAAATGAATGGAAACCAAACTAAATTAAACTAAACTAAACTAAACTAAACTAAACTAAACTAAACTAAACTAAACTAAACTAAACTAAACTAAACTAAACTAAACTAAACGAAACGAAAACGAAACGAAACGAAACGAAACGAAACGAAACGAAACGAAACGAAACAAAATTCAACTAAACTAAACTAAACTAATCTAAACTAAACTAAACTAAACTAAACTAAACTAAACTAAACGAAACGAAACTAAACTAAACTAAACTAAACGAAACAAACTAAACTAAACCAAAGGAAACTAAACTAAAGTAAAGTAAAGTAAACTAAACTAAAGTAAAGTAAAGTAAACTAAACTAAACTAAGCTAAACTAAACAAAGCTAAACTATGCTAACTAAATTAAACTAACTAAATTAAACTAACTAAACTAAACTAAACTAAACTAAACTAAACTAAACTAAATCAATGTCAACCAAACTAAACTAAACTAAACTAAATTAAACTAAACTAAACTAAACGAATTGAATCTAACTAAATGAATGGAAACCAAACTAAATTAAACTAAACTAAAACTAAACTAAACTAAACTAAACTAAACGAAACGAAACGAAACGAAACGAAACGAAACGAAACGAAACGAAACGAAACGAAACGAAACGAAACGGAAACGGAAACGGAAACGGAAACGGAAACGGAAACGGAAACGAAAACGAAACGAAACGAACGAACGAAACGAAACGAAACGAAACTAAATTCAACTAAACTAAACTAAACTAAACAATCTAAACTAAACTAAAACTAAACTAAACTAAACTAAACTAAACTAAACTAAACGAAACGAAACGAAACGAAACTAAACTAAACTAAACGAAACAAACTAAACTAAACCAAAGGAAACTAAACTAAAGTAAAGTAAAGTAAACTAAACTAAACTAAGCTAAACTAAACAAAGCTAAAACTATGCTAACTAAATTAAACTAACTAAACTAAACTAAACTAAACTAAATCAATGTCAACCAAACTAAACTAACTAAACTAAACTAAACTAAACTAAACTAAACTAAACAAACTAAACTAAACTAAACTAAACTAAACTAAACTAAACTAAAAAAGCTAAACTATGCTAAGTAAACTAAACTAAACTAAATTTAAGTAAAGTAAAGTAAAGTAAAGTAAAGTAAACTAAACTCAATAAACTAAACTCACCTAAACTAAACTAAACTAAACTAATCTAAACTAAATGACTGTAAACCAAACTAAACTAAACTCAATAAACTAAACTCACCAAAACTAAACTAAACTAAACTAAACTAAACTACACTAAACAAACTAAACTAAACTAAACTAAAGTAAACTAAACTAAACTAAACTAAACTAAACTAAACTAAACGAAGCTAAACTAAACAAAGCTAAACTATGCTAAGTAAACTAAATCAATGTCAACCAAACTAAAGTTAACTACAAAAAACAAAACAATACAAAACAAAACTAAACTAAACTAAACTAAACTAAATTAAACTAAGCTAAACTAAACTAAACTAAACTAAACTAAACTAAACTAAACTAAACTAAACTAAACTAAACGAATCGAATCGAATCTAACTAAATTAATGGGGACCAAACTAAACTAAATTAAACTAAACTAAACTGAAGTAAATTAAACTAAACTAAACTAAACTAAATGCATGATAATTAAACTGAATTAAACCAAACTAAACCAAACTAAACTAAACTAAACTAAACTAAACTAAACTAAACTAACTAAACTAAACTAAACTAAAGTAAACGAAACTAAACTCAACTAAACTCAACTAAATTAAAGTAAACTAAACTAAACTCAACTAAACGAAACGAAACGAAACGAAACGAAACGAAACGAAACTAAACTAAACTAAACTAAACTAAACTAAACTAAACTAAACTAAACTAAACTAAACTAAACTAAACTAAACTAAACTAAACTAAACTAAACGAAACTAAACGAAACGAAACAAACTAAACTAAACAAAAGGAAACTAAACTAAAGTAAAGGAAAGTAAAGTAAACTAAACTAAGCTAAACTAAACAAAGCTAAACTATGCTAACTAAATAAAACTAACTAAACTAAACTAAACTAAACAAAACTAAATGTATGATAACTAAACTAAACCAAACTAAACTAAACTAAACAAAACTAAACTAAACTAATCTAAACTAAACTATATTAACCTAAACTAAATCAATGTCACCCAAACTAAAGTAAACTAATCAAAACAAATCAAAACAAAACAAAACAAAACAAAACTAAACTAAACTAAACTATACTAAACTAAACTAAACTAAACTAAACTAAACTAAACTAAACTAAACTAAACTAAACTAACTAAACTAAACTAAACGAAACGAAACAATCTAAACTAAACAAAACGAAACGAAACTAAAGTAAAGTAAAGTAAAGTAAACTAAGCTAAACTAAACAAAGCTAAACTATGCTAACTAAACTAAACTAACTAAACTAAACTAAACTAAACTAAACTAAACTAAACTAAACTAAATTAAATGAATGTACACTAAACTAAACTAAACTAAACTAAGCTAAACTAAACTAAACTAAACTAAACTAAAATAACCTAAACAAACTAAACAATCTAAACAAACTAAATTAAAGGAATTAAACCAATCTAAACTAAACTAAACTAAATTAAACTAAACTAAATGAATGTAAACCAAACTAAACTAAACTAAACTAACTTAAATGAATCTAAACTAAACTAAACTAAACTAAACAAAACTAAACTAAACTAAACTAAACTAAACTAAACTAAACTAATCTAAACTAAATGACTATAAATCAAACTAAACTAAACTCAACTAAACTAAACTAAACTAAACTACACTAAACAAACTAAACTAAACTAAATTTAAGTAAACTAAAGTAAACTAAACTAAATTAAACTAAACTAAACTAAACTAAGCTAAACTAATCAAAGCTAAACTATGCTAAGTAAACTATTCTAACTAAACTATTCTAACTAAACTAAACCAAACTAAATTAAACAAAGCTAAACTAAACAACGCTAAACTATGCTAAGTAAACCAATCTAACTAAACTAAACTAAACGAAACAATCTAAATTAAACTAAAGTAAACGAAACTAAACGAAACTAAACGAAACTAAACTAAACTAAACTAAACTAAACTAAACTAAACTAAACTAAACTAAACTAAACTAAACTAAACTAAACTAAACTAAACTAAACTAAACTAAACTAAACTAAACTAAACTAAACTAAACGAAACGAAACAAACTAAACTAAACAAAACGAAACAAAACTAAAGTAAAGTAAAGTAAAGTAAACTAAACTATGCTAAACTAAACAAAGCTAAACTATGCTAACTAAACTAAACTAAATAAACTAAACTAAACTAAACTAAACTAACTAATCTAAACTAAACTAAACTAAAGTAAACTAAAGTAAACAAAACTAAACTAAACTAAACTAAACAAACTAACCTAAACGAAACTAGATGAATGTAAACTAAACTAAACTAAACTAAACTCAACTAAATGATTTTAAAACAATCTAAACTTAACTACACTAAGCTAAACTAAACCAAACCAAACCAAACTAACCTAACTAAACTAAACTAAACTAAACTAAACTAAACTAAACTAATCTGAACTAAACTAAACTAAACTAAACTAAACTAAACTAAACTAAACTAAACTAAATGAATGTAAACCAATCTAAGCTAAACTAAACTAATCAAAATACACTAAACTAAATTAAATGAATGTACACTAAACTAAACTAAACTAAGATAAACTAAACTAAACTAAACTAAACAAACTAAACAAACTAAATTAAATGAATTAAACCAATCTAATCTATACTAAACTAAACTAAACAAAATAAACTAAAATAAACTAAATGAATGTAAACCAAACTAAAACTAACTAAACTAAACTAAACTAACTTAAATGAATCTAAACTAAACTAAACTAAACTAAACAAAACTAAACAAAACTAATCTAAACTAAATGACTGTAAACCAAACTAAACTAAACTCTAGTAAACTAAACTAAACTAAACTACCCTTATCAAACTAAACTAAACTAAACTAAACTAAACTAAGCTAAACTAAAGAAAGCTAAACTATGCTAAGTAAACTAATTTAACTAAACTAAACTAAACTATTCTAAACTAAACTAAACTAAACTAAAATAAACTAATCTAAACTAAATGACTGTAAACCAAACTAAACTAAACTCAATAAACTAAACTCATCTAAACTAAACTAAACTAAACTACACTAAACAAACTAAACTAAACCAAACCAAAGGAAACTAAACTAAAGTAAAGTAATGTAAACTAAACTAAACTAAGCTAAACTAAACAAAGCTAACTATGCTAACTAAACTAAACTAACTAAACTAAACTAAACTAAACTAACTAAACTAAACTAAAAACTAAACTAAACTATGCTAACTAAATTAAACTAACTAAACTAAACAAAACTAAACTAAACTAAATGCATGATAACTAAACTAAACTAAACTAAACTAATCTAAGCTAAATGACTGTAAACCAAACTAAACTAAACTCAACTAAACTAAACTAAACTAAACTAAACAAAACTACACAAAACAAACTAAACTAAACTAAATTTAAGTAAAGTAAAGTAAACTAAAGTAAAGTAAAGTAAACTAAAGTAAACTAAACTAAACTAAATGAAACTAAACTAAACTAAACTAATCTAAACTAAATGATTATAAACCAAACTAAACTAAACACAACTAAACTAAACTAAACTAAACTACACTAAACAAACTAAATTAAACTAAATTTAAGTAAACTAAAGTAAACTAAAGTAAACTAAAGTAAACTAAAGTAAACTAAAGTAATAAACTAAGCTAAACTAAACAAAGCTAAACTAGTAAGTAAACTAATCTAACTAAAATAAACCAAACTAAATTAAACTAATCTAAACTAAAAAACTAAACTATGCAAGTAAACCAATCAAACTAAACTAAAATAAACGAAACAAACTAAATTAAACTAAATTAAGTAAACTAAGTAAACTAAAGTAAACTAAAGTAAACTAAACTAAACTAAACTAAACTAAACTAAACTAAGCTAAACTAAACAAAGCTAAACTATGCTAAGTAAACTAATCTAACTAAACTAAACCAAACTAAATTAAACTAATCTAAACTAAACAAAACTAAACTATCCTAAGTAAACCAATCAAACTAAACTAAAATAAACGAAACAAACTAAATTAAACTAAAGTAAACGAAACTAAACTAAACCAAACTAAACGAAACGAAATGAAACGAAACGAAACGAAACGAAACGAAACGAAACGAAACGAAACGAAACGAAACGAAACGAAACGAAACGAAACGAAACGAAACGAAACGAAACGAAACGAAACGAAACGAAACGAAACGAAACGAAACGAAACTAAACTAAACTAAACTAAACTAAACTAAACTAAACGAAACAAACTAAACCAAACCAAAGGAAACTAAACTAAAGTAAAGTAATGTAAACTAAACTAAACTAAGCTAAACTAAACAAAGCTAAACTATGCTAACTAAACTAAACTAACTAAACTAAACTAAACTTAACTAAACTAAACTAAACGAAACAAACTAAACTCACCAAAACTAAACTAAACTAAACTAAACTACACTAAACAAACTAAACTAAACTAAACTAAACTAACTAACTAAACTAAACTAAACTAAACTAAACTAAACTAAACTAAACTAAACTAAACTAAACTAAACTAAACTAAACTAAACTAAACTAAACTAAACTAAACTAAACTAAACTAAGCTAAACTAAACAAAGCTAAACTATGCTAAGTAAACTAAATCAATGTCAACCAAACTAAGTTAACTACACAAACAAAACAAAACAAAACAAAACAAACACAAAACTAAACTAAACAAAACAAACTAAACTAAACTAAACTAAACATAAACTAAACTAAACTAAACTAAACGAATCGAATCTAACTAAATTAATGGAAACCAAACTAAACTAAATTAAACTAAACTAAAACTGAATTAAATTAAACTGAACTAAAATAAACTAAACTAAACTAAACTAAATGCATGATAATTAAACTGAATTAAACCAAACTAAACCAAACTAAACTAACCTAAACTAAATTAAACTAAACTAATTGAATTTAAAACAATCTAAACTTAACTACACTAAGCTAAACAAAACCAAACCAAACCAAACCAAACTAAACTAAACTAAACTAAACTAAACTAAACTAAACTAAACTAAACTAAACTAACTAACTCAAACTAAACTAAACTAAACTAAATGAATTTAAAACAATCTAAACTTAACTACACCAAACGAAACGAAACGAAACGAAACGAAACGAAACGAAACGAAACGAAACGAAACGAAACGAAACGAAACGAAACGAAACGAAACGAAACGAAACGAAATACTAAACGAAACTAAACTAAACTAAACTAAACTAAACTAAACTAAACTAAACTAAACTAAACCAAACTAAACTAAACTAAACCAAACTAAACTAAACTAAACTAAACTAAACTAAACTAAACTAAACTAAACTAAACTAAACGAAACAAACTAAACTAAACCAAAGGAAACTAAACTAAAGTAAAGTAAAGTAAAGTAAACTAAACTAAACTAAGCTAAACTAAACATAGCTAAACAAAGCTAACTAAATTAAACTAACTAAACTAAACTAAAACTAAACTAAATGCATGATAACTAAACTAAACTAAACTAAATTAAACTAAACTAAATGAATGTACACTAAAATAAACTAGACTAAGCTAAACTAAACTAAACTAAACGAAACGAAACGAAACGAAACGAAACGAAACGAAACGAAACGAAACGAAACGAAACGAAACGAAACGAAACGAAACGAAACGAAACGAAACGAAACGAAACGAAACGAAACGAAACGAAACGAAACGAAACGAAACTAAACTAAACTAAACTAAACTAAGCTAAACTAAACAAAGCTAAACTTTGAACTAAATTAAACTAACTAAACAAACAAACTAAACTAAACTAAACTAAATGCATATAACTAAACTAAATTAAACAAACTATAACAATTAAACTAAATTAATGTTAAAACAATCAAACTTAACTAAACTCACCTAAAAAAACTAACAAAACTAAACTAAACTAAACTAAACTAAACTAAACTAACTAAGGAATCTGAACTAACAAACTACAAGAAACTAAATTAAATGAATGTACATAAGCTAATTTAAACTAAACTAAACTAAACAAACTAAACTAAATTAAATGAATTAAACCAATCTAAACAAAACTAAAGTAAACTAAAACTATACTAAATGACTGAAAACCAAACTAAACTAAACAAACTCAATAAATGAATCTATACTAAAATAAAATAAAATAAACTAGTCTAAACTAATGACTGAAACAACTAAACTAAACTCAACTAAACTAAACTAAACTAAACTAAACTACGCTAAACAATCTAAACAAACTAAACTAAACTAAACTAAACTAAACTAAACTAGGTAAACTAAACAAAGCTAAACTAAACTAAACTAAACTAAACTAAACTAAACAAACTAAACTAAACTAAACTAAATGTTTGAAAACTAAACTAAACTAAACTAAACTAAACTAAACTAAAACTAAACTAAACTAAACTAAACTAAACTAAACTAAACTAAACTAAACTAAACTAAACTAAACTAAACTAAACTAAACTAAACTAAACTAAACTAAACAAAACAATCGAATAATCTAAACTAAAATGACACAAACTAAACTAAACTAAACTAAACTCAAACTAAACTAACTAAACTAAACGAAACAAACTAAACTAAACTAAAGGAAACTAAACTAAAGTAAATTAAAGGAAACTAAACTAAACTAAGATAAACTAAACAAAGCTAAACAGCTAACAAATTAAACTAAACTAAACTAAACTAAACTAAACTAAACTAAACTAACTAAACTAAATTAACTAAACTAAATAAATAAACTAAAATAAACAAACAAACAAACTAAACTAAACAAACAAACAAAGGAAACGAAACGAAACGAAACGAAACGAAACGAAACGAAACGAAACGAAACGAAACGAAACGAAACGAAACGAAACGAAACGAAACGAAACGAAACGAAACGAAACGAAACAAACAAACAAAAAACAACAAACAAACAAACAAAACAAATAAACACTAAACAAATAAAACTAAACTAAACTAAACTAAATAACTAAACTAAAACTAAACTAAACTAAATAACTAAATAAAAAATCAACAACTAAACTAAAAATACAAAACTAAACTAAACTAAACTAAACTAAACTAAACTAACTAAACTAAACAAACAAAAAACTAAATAAAGGAAATAAACTAAGTAATTAAATAAATAAACTAAACAAATAAACTAAAAAAGTAAACAACTAACAAATTAAACTAAACTAAACTAAACAACTAAACTAAACTAAACTAAAAACTAACTAAATATAAATAAATAAACTAAACCAAACTAAACCAAACTAAACCAACAAACTAAACTAAACTAAACTAAACATAAACTAAACAAACTAACTAACTAACTAAACTAAACTAAACTAAACAACAAACAAACAACAACAAACAAACAAACAACAAACAAACAAACAAACAACAAAGAAACAAACAAACAAACAAACAAACAAACAAACAACAATTAAAACTAAACTAAACTAAACTAAACTAAACTAAACTAACTAACTAAACTAAACAAACAACTAAACTAAACTAAAACTAACTAAATAAAAAATCGAACAACTAAACTAAAAAGGACACCAAATAAACTAAACTAAACTAAACTAACTAAACTAACTAAACTAAACGAAACAAACTAAACTAAACTAAAGGAAACTAACTAAAGTAAATAAAGGAAACTAAACTAAACTAAGATAAACTAAACAAAGCTAAACTATGCTAACTAAATTAAACTAAACTAAACTAAACTAAACTAAACTAAACTAAACTAAACTAAACTAACTTAACTAAGCAATATACTAAAAACCAAACTACAACTAACCAAACAAACTAAACTAACAATAACTAATAAAGAAGAACAACAAACAACAACAAACAAACAACAAACAACGAACGAACGAAACGAACGACGAAACGAAACGAAGAAACAAACGAACGAACGAACGAAACGAAACGAAACACGAACGAAACTAAACTAAGAAACAAACTAATAACTAAACAATAAAACTAACTAAATAACAAACTAAACAATCGAATCATTAAAAAATATGGACCCAAACAACAACCAAACTAACCAACAACTGACAACTAAACAAACAATAACAACTAAACTAACTAAATAAATTAATAAAGTAACTAAACAAAAACAAACAACAAAGCTAACTAAAACTAACTAAACTAAAACAACTAATCAAACTAAATAAATCTAAGTAACTAACTAAACAACAAACCAAACTAACAAACTAACAACTAAACTAAAACTAAACAATAACTACTAGCTAACAACACACGAAACAAACAAGAAGAAACGAAACAACGAACGAAACGAAACGAAACGAAAACGAACGAACGAAACGAAACGAACGAAACAACGAAACGAAACGAACGAATGAACTAATAAACTAAACAAACTAAACTAATAAATAAACTAAACAACAACAACAACAAACAATTAATAAGCGAACTAAACAAATAATAAACAAAATACTAAAAACAACTCAACTAAACTAACTAAAAACAACAAACAACATAAAGAAACAACATATAAGAAAACAACTAAAAAATAAAAAATAAACTACAACTATAACTACTAACTAAAAATATATATAACTAACAACTGCAAACAATCTAAATTAAACTAAACTAACTAAACTAAACTAAACTAAATTAAAACTAAACTAAACTAAACTAACTAAAGCTAAAACTAAACTAAACTAAACAAACTAAACAAACTAAACAAATCGAACGAACTAAACTAAATAAGACACAACTAAACTAAACTAAACAAACTCAAAAAACGAACTAAACAAACGAAACAAACTAAACTAAACAAAGGAAACTAAACTAAAGTAAATAAAGTAAAGAAACAAACAGATAAACAAACAAAGCTAAACATGCAAACAAAAAACTAAATAAACTAAACTAAACTAAACTAAATAAACTAAATCAGTAAGTAAACTAAACTAAACAAACTAAACAAACTAAACCAAACTAAATAAACTAAATAAACTAAACAAACTAAGAAGCACTAAACTAAACTAAACGAAACAAACGAAACAACGAAACGAAACTAAACTAAACGAAACGAAACGAAACGAAAAACGAAACGAAACAAACGAAACAAACGAAAGAAACGAAACGAAACGAAACAAATGAAAATAAACTAAAAAACTAAACTAAACAAACTAAACTAAACTAAACTAAACTAAACTAAACTAAACTAAACTAAACAATCGAATGAATCTAAACTAAATAAAACCAAACTAAACAAACTAAACTAAACTCAACTAAACTGAACTAAACTAAACGAAACAAACTAACTAAACTAAAGAAACTAAACTAACTAAATAAAATAAACAAACAAACAAAAACAAACAAACAAAAAACAAACAAAAAACAAACAACAAAC
>JAPXFY010000145.1:82500-86956 GCA_030674185.1 Monoplex corrugatus | reverse complement strand
AACGGGGGCAGTCACATTGTTTTGGAAATCATATATGCATCTGTTTTTTTTTTGTTTTTTTGGTACTTTTTGGCTGTTTTACAATGCTTTATGCAAATTGGTATGTCCGACAGAGCTTTACTGGTCAAATTCGTAGGTAAACCTTTTGATATCAACATCATACAGGTGTATGCACCAACATCCGCAAGTACTCAGGAAGACATCGACAACTTCTACGAAGTTTTAGAGATGGCCAAGGTCCAATGTAAATCACAAGAAGTTACAGTCATAATGGGAGATTTTAATGCTAAAGTGGGACAGGATAGGGTGGAGGATATAGTTGGACCTCATGGCCTTGGTACACAAAATGAAAGGAGGGGGGGGGACTTGTAGAATGGGCACTGATGAATGAGTTCATAGTAGGAAACACCTGGTTTGAGCAGCCTAACAGAAGAAAATGGACTTGGATGAGTCCAGGAGATAATACCAAAAATCAAATTGACTACATCCTGATCAACAAAAGATTTAGAAATTCTTTACTGTCAGCAAAAACACTACCAGGCGCAGATGGCAACAGTGACCACAATCCTGTAGTGGGAAGGTTTAGGCTGAAATTGAGGAAAAGGAAACAGACCAAAAGCAACACCTTGGACTCTCAAAGACAGATGAAATGATACGTCAAAAATTTAATGTACATGTTCAAAACAAATTCAGTGCTCTGGAAGACGTTGGTGACAGTGAGGAACAATGGACAAAGTTGAGAAATTATATAAATGAAGCTTGTGAAGAAATCCCTAAGGCTGATAGAAAAGCAAAAAAGAGCTGGATGACTAATGACATTTTGGGCCTGATGGAGGAAAGGAGGAAGGCAAAGAAAACGAGGAGATATACAGGAAGATAAACAAAGACATCAGGTATAGGTGCAATGAAGCTAAGGAAGCTTGGCTGAACACAAATGCAAAGAGATAGAAGAACGACACAGAATGGACCCTCAGGGTATGTACAGACGAATTGAAGAAATTGTCCACAGGAAAAATACATGCACATCAACTGGTTGCTTAAAATAGAAAGATGGTACGCTTATCATGGAAAAAGACAAAATACTGGACAGATGGGGAGAGTACATTAAAAGACCTTTTTGAGGATGACAGAAACGAAGAACACATTATAAAAAAGAACTTTGAAGGACCACCCATATTGAAAGATGAAGTTAGAGCAGCACTGAAAAAGATGAAACCAGGAAAATCCCCAGGAACAGACAACATTACTACAGAGATGTTTGAAGCCCTGGAGGAATTTGGCATAGAAAAAATAACAGTCCTCCTAAATGAAATGTATGACACTGGTAAAATCCCCAAAGATATGTCAAAATCAATTTTCATTGCACTTCCAAAGAAGACAGGGGCTATAGAATGCGAACTCCATCGCACAATCAGTTTGTTGAGTCATGTAACAAAAATCCTGTTAAGAATAATCATGATGAGGACAAGAAATAAAATCAAAAGAGAAATAGCAGAAGAACAGTGTGGATTTGTGGAAGGGAAAGGAACTATTAATGCCATAACATCCTAAGAACTATCATAGAGAGGTCAATTGAGATGAATAAGGATTTGTATTTACGCTTTGTTGACTATACCAAGGCTTTCGATCGGGTGCAACATGAAGAATTGATCAACCAACTGGAGAGACTCAATGTTGATGGAAAAGATCTACGAATAATCAGGAATATGTACTGAGAACAAACAGCTGCAATGAGAATAGAAAACAATGTAAGCTCTTTTCAAAACATCAAAAGAGGAGTCAGACAGGGTTGTGTTTTGTCACCAGATCTGTTTTCACTATATAGTGAAAACATCATGAGAAACCTAGAAGAAGACCCTGGATTAAAGGTTGGAGGGAAAATGATAAACAACATTCGGTACGCAGATGACACCGTGCTAATTGCAGAAAATGAAAGGGACCTACAAAACCATGTGAATATACTAGAAACAGAAAGCAAAGGTAAGGGGTTGGAACTAAACAGCAGGAAGACTGAAGTCATTGTGATCAGTAAAAAACATGAAATCCCCTCATACAAAATAACAGCAAATGGCACAACCTTGACACAGGTTCATAAGTTCAAATACCTGGGAACGATCATTTCATCAGATGGCAGATGCACATCGGAAATAGCTGGCAGAATCGGCCAAGGCAAAACAGCATTCAAGAAGATGAAAAGCATTCTTACCAACAAATGCCTATCAATTAACATCAGAAAGAGAGTCCTTGAATGTTATATAGAACCAATACTGTTGTACGGATGCGAGGCGTGGACAGTCAGCAAGCAAAGCCAAAGCAGGATCGAGGCAGCTGAGATGTGGTTTCTGAGAAGAATGTTGAGAGTTCCATGGACAGCAAAGAAAACAAACGAGACAGTCCTGATGGAGGCAGACACAAGTAGATCACTCATAAGGAAGATTAGGAAAAGACAAGCAACATTTATAGGCCATTTTATGAGGAAGGGGGATTTGGAGCACCTGGTCACAACGGGAAAGCTGGAAGGAAAGAGAGCACCAGGTAGACCCAGTGAGAGAATGCTGGACGGACTTGCAGAATGGCTGGGATTGAGGAGGGTGGGGGAGATGCTGGGGGCAAGGAGAGATAGAGATGGTTGGAAGTCCATGGTCGCCAACGCCATGCGGCAGGGCACCTGATGATGATGATGATGAGTATGTCCTGTCATGAATATGTATTATTTGTTTGTTTGTTTGTTTGCTTGCTTATTTTTCAGGTTTATGAAATGTCATTTTTTAATCGCAGCTACGTTTTGCTGTTACCATCATGCTTTTGATTATGTATAGATATACTCACTTTCCTCCGTGGGGATGCT
The DNA here is from genome assembly GCA_030674185.1 of Monoplex corrugatus. Taxonomy (NCBI): domain Eukaryota; kingdom Metazoa; phylum Mollusca; class Gastropoda; order Littorinimorpha; family Ranellidae; genus Monoplex; species Monoplex corrugatus. The sequence goes on along the minus strand of JAPXFY010000145.1, from coordinate 84,108 downwards.
GGGGGCTCTTCGAGTATAAATAGTATCCCCATCTTCTGGAAATTCTGTGCTAGAAATTTCCTCGTTTCTATCACTCTGTATATTTCTTCCTTCTTCCTTTGCTTTCTGTTATTTCTTCCTATCATTTTCTGCCTTGCTGGTCCATTTATCTGTATGTGTTCCATAAAGCCTTAAATATTTTTCTCTTAGGATTGATGATTGGGTACACGTATTGACTGATTGTTTAACTTAAAGGAAATGTGCTGTGCAGGAGCAATTTTACATGTAAGAAATTTAGGCCATATGTGACCTCCCACCATGAAATCAGTCTTAACTCGCAGTCAGTCGAACAGCACTAGGAGCTGAAAAGGTGACTGAGGGTCTATCTGGGGTGTTTTGACTTTTTCTCAAAATTGATTTCTGTAGACTATAATCTATCCCCCACAGAAATGTTTTTTCTTGAAAAATTGTTATTAATCAATCTAAATCGGTATTGTAATGCTCTGATCGCAGCAGAAAGAACGCAGTTTCCAACCAAAAGTAGGGCCTACCTATTTTTGTCTCTTATTATGAACCGTAACCCGTACAGTACCCCAATATACTGATGGAAAGCTCTTTGGTGCACCTTTCAGATAATGACAGCGAAAATTAGAAACAAACTGGGTCAAAGCCACCAAATAAAGAAATTTAAGGAAAATGTGCAGGAGAGCACACAAAAACTTTAGAGGCCATTTTCTCAAAATGGCCGTCATACAACTTAATGACTTGAAACATACATAACTTCTACATTTTTTTGAGTACAAGCTTTATTCAAGTACCAAAATAATCAGCAGAATGTACACTTTCCAGTGCTATGTATATCTCAAAATGCCCAAAATGCTAGTTAAGACTGATTTCGTGGTGGGAGGTCACATATTTTCATGCATACTCTAGTATCCCTAGTTATCTTCACATCTGTGTTCAGGTTTGTTTTTTTAACTATTCTGGTAAACAATTTAACGGAATGGTCAACGCGACGGGCGTATCCTTAGATTATGTGTGCGTATACATTGATGGAGGGAAAGACAGCACCAGGTAGACCCAGGGAGAGAATGCGGGACGGACTTGCAGAGTGGCTGGGGATGAGGAGGGTGGGGGAGATGCTGGGGGCAACGAGAGATAGAGATGGTTGGAAGTCCATGGTCGCCAACGCCATGCGGCAGGGCACCTGATGATGATGATGATGATACATTGATATGTGTACTTCATGTTCTTTTCCAGCTTTGTTCACAACGGGAAAGCTGGAATGTACCCAGTTATGAATTCTAAGAGAAAGTATGTAAGACTTTATCGAACACATACAGGTGAACGGACCAGCAAGGTAGGAAGTGATAGGAAGAAATGACAGAAAGCAAAGGAGCAAGGCAGAAAATGATAGGAAAAAATGACAGAAAGCAAAGGAACAAAGAGAGTGATAGAAAAGAGGAAATTTCTAGCACAGAATTTCGAGAAAGTGGGGATACTATTTATAATGAAAGAGCCCCTGGCATCCCAACGGGGGATAAACCACAGCTGATGTGGATGAGACAAAAACAAGAAGAAAGAGAAGAATGAAGGTGAAAGGGTTGAAATACCATTTTCTATTTCTTT
>JAPXFY010000145.1:65000-67500 GCA_030674185.1 Monoplex corrugatus | reverse complement strand
CATTCATTTTCTTCCTATCATTTTGTGCCTTGCTGGTCCATTCACCTGTATGTGTTCAATAAGTCTGACACACTTTCTGTTATGATTGATGATTGGGTACATAATTAAGTGTGTTTTTGGCTCTAAGGACATGAGATATGCGGAAGCAATTTTAGGTAATTTAGGCCTGTTTTTATATGTTTTAGTGTCTTTCGTTATGTTTAAATTTGTATTCAGGTGTGTTTTTTTAAATCCCATGTGTGATAAATTGGACGGAGTGGTCAACGTCAGGGGCATCTCCTTAGATTATGTGCACAAATACCTTGATAATTACGTTACTTAATCTTCTGTTTCTTTTCTTTTTATTGTTGAAGTACTGTGTTTATACTGAAACGGTTATAACCCTGATATGGCTCTACACAGTCGGCTGGGCTTTAAACAGTATTTCAGTTTCAATTTCAATTTTTCAGCATGACGTCTCCGAGCTCGGAATGAATTCCATATGCACTAACGTCACAGGTGCCATGTGATGGAAAAGATCCGGAATGATCACGGCACAAGCCTTAAGCTTGTACATAAATCCATGAGCTGGCCAGGTCCTGAGGTCTTACCTAGATAGTTCCATAACCTTGAGGTCGTAGGGGAGTGAGGTGGCAGGGACCTCAACTTTTCCATGGGCCAGCACCAGGAGGGCGGTGTCCATCCCCTCTCCCTAACTTCAATTTCATATTCATATTCACATTTATGTCTCACCCCTGAAGACCAATAAGCATTCTTGCCTTTCTGAAGTTTTGGTTAAAAAAAATGTGAATATGAATATGAAATTGAAGTTAGGGAGAGGGGATGGACATCGCCCTCCTGGTGCTGGCCCCGGGAAAGGTTGAGGTCTCTGCCACCTCACTCCCCTACGACCCCAAGGTTATGGAACTATCTAGGTAAGACCTCAGAACCTGGCCAGCTCATGGATTTATGTACAAGCTTAAGGCTTGTGACGTGATCATTCTGGATCTTCTCCATCACATGGCACCTGTGACGTTAGTGCATATGGAATTCGTTCCGAACGCGGAGACGTCGTCTTGAGAAATTGAAACTGAAACTGGACAGAAGGTGGTGGACATCGTCCATCTCTGTCTGTGGTTTTAAGTAGTGATTTGCTGACCGTCCTGTGTGGCTGTAGCTGATGCTATTGTATTCTACGTCTTTCCACACTCCTTTACCAGCTCATCTGCTGCGTAATTTCCTGGTATCCCACAGTGAGTCATGATCTACTGCTTGACCACTCCTCAGGTTCTGTGGACCTGCTAGCACGCCTTGGTCAAGTGGACTTTATTCATTTATTTATTTATTTATTTAATAATAATAATGGTAATGACAATGATTATTATAATAATAATAATTATTATTATTATTATTGTTGTTGTTGTTATTGTTATTATTATCATTATTATTATTATTATTATTATTGTTATTTATTATTGTTGTTGTTGTTGTTGTTATTGTTATTATTATTATTATTATTATTATTATTTTGTTGTTGTTATTATTGTTATATTATTATTGCTATTGTTGTTCTTATTGCTGTAGTATTATTATTGTTATTATTATTGTTATCAATTATTATTATGATGAATATTATTATTGTTGTTGTTGCTGCTGTTTTATTATCATTAGTATTATTATTGTTATCATAATTATTATTATTATTGTTATTGTTATCATTATTATTATTAGTATTATTATTATCATTATCATTATTATTATTGTTATTATTATTATTATTATTATTATTATTATTAATGTTTGTTATTATCGTTATTGTTATTGTTATTATTAATATTTATTGTTATTATCGTTATTGTTATTATTATATCATTGTTATCATTATTATTATCATCATCATCGTCATTGTTATTATCATTATTATTTGAGGAGGAGGAGGAGGAGGAGGAGCTACTGCCATCAAAGAGGTCGACGTAAGTCATAAATTTCCTGAGTAACCAGTCCATGTTGATATTCATATCTATGCTACTTTTATTCAGCTATTTTAACCCATACAGACACACATACAGACAGATAGACAGACAGAGACAGACAGAGAGACAGACACAAGACAGACATACATACAGACATACAGACAGACAGAGACAGACAGAGAGACAGACACAAAACAGACATACATACAGACAGATAGACAGACAGAGACAGACAGAGAGACAGACACAAGACAGACAGACATACAGACATATAGACAGACAGAGACAGAGAGAGAGACAGACACAAGACAGACATACATACAGACATACACCCGCTTTTCTCTGGTCGACATGAACCAATCTCCCAGAGACAGAGAGAGAGACAGACACAAGACAGACATACATACAGACATACACCCGCTTTTCTCTGGTCGACATGAACCAATCTCCCATTTTTTCAAAGGGAAATTGAAAAAGGGGGGGAAATGTTTTGTCTGTTTAGCCACAAAGTCATCCCATTGTCCTGATAGAGTCCCATCTGTCCCGTG
>JAPXFY010000145.1:37500-40000 GCA_030674185.1 Monoplex corrugatus | reverse complement strand
ATGACCTGCTCCCCTCGAATGCAAACTTAGTGAAATGGGGGAAAGCAGACGACCCAGCATGTCCGCTCTGTCAGAAGAAACAAACAGTGGAACATGTCCTAAGCTCTTGCAAAGTAGCGCTAGCCCAAGGAAGGTATACATGGAGGCACAACCAAGTTCTGAAAGTGATCACAGATGTGGTTAGCGAAAAAACCATGACCCCAAACGCACCAATTGCTATGACAACGTTCTACAAAGCAGGAGGGAAACAGGTCTGGCCCGAAAGTGCTATGACAACCAGCACATTGCCAAAGGGTCTTCTGGATGGAGCAGTCGACTGGGAGTGTACAGCAGACCTCCCAGAGTGGAGAAATTACCCAGATGTCATCAGCAAGACAGGCATGAGACCAGACATCGGTCTCCACTCTGACTCCTCGAAACAAGTGATTCTGATAGAACTCACTGTGCCATACGAAAGCAGAATGGAAGAAGCACATATCTACAAGACCGAAAAATACGCCGGTCTTGCCAGCACCCTGAAGAAAGCAGGTCTGCGGGTCAAAATCTTCGCCATAGAGGTCGGGGCAAGAGGGTTTGTGGGCACCTCCGCTTATGATCTCATGAAACAACTCGCCATTTCTGGGAAGAAGAGGACTAGAGCCCTTAAAGCGATGGCAGAGGCAGCAGAAAGGAGCTCAAGCTGGATCTGGGCAAGGAGGAACGAAAAAAGTGAACTTCATAAGGATTAAATTCCCTACAGATGATGTGTGCCCCGTTAGCACATTGGTAAAACCGCGTACCGCAGTTCTGAAGCGCAGAATCGCCCAGGTTCGATCCCCGGCGTGGGAAAAAAAAAAAAAAAAATAGACAACAGCAGAAGGGCATCCAGGAGTCATGACCTGGATGTGGCCCGGCCCCCCGAGAGTGTAAGGAATTCAGGTCCGAAACACTTGTCTAAAGGGGGTTACTTCTCTGAAGACCTTCTGTTGTCTAGCTCTCCCTAGAGTTTCTTTCTACCTGTTGATGTTGTTTTACTTATCCTTTTTATTTCGTTTTTCTGCAGTGTCTTTTATGGCAACATTTCTTTTTAATATGTGAGAATTTTATGAATTCTTACCATTTTTTTCCTAAGTGATATCGACTTAAAACATTTCAGGGAAGCTGGTGGATAGGTTGAGGAACTTAAAGGGTTAATTTTTGCTTTTTTTGTCATGGCTGACAATGGAGGATGCTCGTGGATAGGGCGAGGAAGTTAAAAGGGTTAAGTTCGGGTCTAGCACTGGTAAGTCAGCATAGACACAAAGACTGTACTTATGACATCTCTGTTCTTTGTTTAACAAAGACTGTACTTAGTGACATGTGTGTCCTTTGTTTGACAAAGACTGTACTTACTGACTGTGTGTCCTTTGACAAAGACTGTACTTAGTGACATGTGTGTTCTTTGTTTGACAAAGACTGTACTTACTGACTGTGTGTCCTTTGTTTGACAAAGACTGTACTTACTGACTGTGTGTCCTTTGACAAAGACTGTACTTAGTGACATGTGTGTTCTTTGTTTGACAAAGACTGTACTTACTGACTGTGTGTCCTTTGACAAAGACTGTACTTAGTGACATGTGTGTCCTTTGTTTGACAAAGACTGTACTTACTGACTTGTGTCCTTTGTTTGACAAAGACTGTACTTACTGACTGTGTGTCCTTTGACAAAGACTGTACTTAGTGACATGTGTGTTCTTTGTTTGACAAAGACTGTACTTACTGACTGTGTGTCCTTTGACAAAGACTGTACTTAGTGACATGTGTGTTCTTTGTTTGACAAAGACTGTACTTACTGACTTGTGTCCTTTGTTTGACAAAGACTGTACTTGCTGACTGTGTGTCCTTTGTTTGACAAAGACTGTACTTACTGACTGTGTGTCCTTTGTTTGACAAAGACTATTTACTAACTGTGTGTCCTTTGTTTGACAAAGACTGTACTTACTGACTGTGTGTCCTTTGTTTGACAAAGATTGTACTCACTGACTGTGTGTCCTTTGTTTGACAAAGACTGTACTTACTGACATGTCTGTTCTTTGTTTGACAAAGACTGTACTTAGTGACATGCCTGTCCTTTGTTTGACAAAGATTGTACTTACTGTGTGTCCTTTGTTTGACAAAGACTGTACTTATTGACATGTGTCCTTTGTTTGAAAAAGATTGTACTTACTGACATGTCTGTCCTTTGTTTGACAAAGCTTTGCTTAGTGACACGTGTGTCCTTTGTTTGACAAATATTTACTTAGTGACATGGGTGTCTTTTGTTTGACAAAGATTTACTTAGTGACATGTCTGTCCTTTGTTTGACAAAGATTTACTCAGTGACATGTGTGTCCTTTGTTTGACAAAGATTTACTTAGTGACATGTCCCTCCTTTGTTTGACAAAGATTGTACTTACCACCAGTCGCCATGGTGTAATGGTTAACGCAACGGACTACCGACTGGAAGGTTGTGGGTTCGAATCCCCATCAGTCCCTTCAAAAC